>ARYC01016355.1:0-10524 GCA_000711775.1 Oxytricha trifallax
AGATTTGAAGCCTGAAAACGTTATGCTAAATCTCTGCCTTTAGAAGTAGTGGTTATCGATTTCAATAGAGCTTTAAGATAGGAGATTGTCACTTTAGCACAGGTACTTGGTACTGTAGGTTACTTCCCAATAAGAGAGAAGTGGACTAATGGTTCAGTTTAATGGGATGTTTGGGCAGTAGCAGCAATAATATTAGAAAGTGACATGGAATGTATGTCTTACTTTGGTACAAAGCATGAAAAATAATCAATAAGTTTGGCTCAGAAACATATAAAGTAAAAAGATGTCTGCTAAGAAATTAAAAGCATAGTAGAGATGATAATCGTGAGAGCTCCTAACTATCCTCGGTTAACATTAGATGACATACTTGACCCACTTGAGAGAGCAAGGTTCAAAAGATATAATAAAGACAAGCAGATAAAATTTGTATGATTTAAGTAAACTAAACTTCATTAAATATTCATTAAATTAAGATAAAACCTGCATTTTGTCTACTAACCCCAATAAGACCCCAACTATACCCTACAAATCAAAGCACTTATAAACCTCACTAAGGGGTTTTGGGGTTTTGATTATGCAGAGATCTTCAACTCAGGGAACTGGCGGTGAAACATAGTAACTCGTTGGTTGAGAGAGAAGTGAGCCTAATAATTCAAAGTTTTTTCATTAATAAGATAGTCAATTTGCTTCTATTGAAACTTTGACTTCCTCATTGGCTAAGAATTCAGCTATTATTGCTTTAATTACACAGCTTTCAAGCAGTGAGATCGAACAGTTGATGGACTTCGCTTTATGAGCAGTGCAATTGACTTATAATTGAGTACTGGTTTGACTTATTCACTATAAATATCACATCCATATCGCAGTTTAAACACTAAATCTATATACTCTTAATCATAAATAGACCCCCAAAAGCATGCTATTTTTGTCTCTCATTTAATTAATACCATTCCCTACAAATCAAAGCATTTATAAACCTCATTAAGGGGTTTAGGGGTTTTGATTGTGTTTTTAAAAGTTAATTACACTATGTTTATGACAGAATGGCCAAAAATAAAATGAAGGGTAAAGCTCAAGGAAGCAGCAGTGGAGGCCTAGCTGGTCAATCATCCACAGGTAACTTAGGTTCCTCTTAGAAAAAGACTAGATGACTCGACTGATATAAATTCATTTGTTATAAAATTACATCGTATTATTGATTTGTACTCACTCAACGATTAATGATGATTTGTAGATTCTCTTCTATTAATGAATGGAGTTGATGTATTTAATTAAATAATATAATCTCATCTTATAATTGATATTTATTAAGCAGTCAGTTATTTAATCGATCTAGAGGCATTCATCTAGTATCTACCTTCTTTTGATCTCTCTTAGACTTCTTTCTTTCTTATGCGTCCAAAATTCTCTTTCTGATTCTGATCCATTTAGGTGTTACTTCCACCAACTCATCTTCTCTAATGAGTAAAATTGGGTAATTTCCAAAAAATAGTCAAATAATTAATCATTTATTCACGTTATTACAACACTCATTATTTTAAACTAATTAAATAGCATCTATCTCGAAATTTTGATTATTTTGAGATACTTGCCAAATAAATATAATAAATTACTCAAACATTAATTCGATAATTATAAATAATAATAAGTTTTTATCACATATAAAGATCACATTTATTTAATTTTATTGTTTAAAATATAATTTACAAATCAAATAGGGATTCCTGATTATTTTTTAAATCTGAGTTTAATAAATCAATAATTTGGTGATATTATTTAATCTAGTTTTAATATTGGCCTTCAATTTTATAAATAAATTAAATTTTGAATAATTTATTATATTTATTTGGCAAGTATCTCAAAATAATTAAAATTTCAATATAGATGCCCTATATTTAGGTTAAAATATTTAATTTTAAAATTGCGTGAATAATGATTAATTATTTGATTATTTTTTGGAAATTTATTCAATTTTACTCAATATATGTTACAGCCTCCTCTAAAGTGAATAGTCTTGGTGGTTGTAACTTAATTTGCTCTTCACTGCCTACTGTTCTTATATTTGTCAATTTCTTGAGCTTGGTTGGATTCATTTCCATGTCGGAGTCTTCAAGAACATACTCTCCGATAACCATTCCTGGGTAGACTGGAGTGTTTGGTCCCACAAAAAGTGTTCCCTTTTCTTCAACATCTCTGAGAGCATAGGCAGTAGTATTGCCTTAAGCCATGGAAATAATGGCTCCCTTTGGGTTCTTCTTGATACTTCCACAATACTCGTCATACTCCAAAAATTGGGATCTCATTAAAGCAGTACCTCTGGTATCGTTAACTAATTCAGTTCTGAATCCAAGGAGACCTCTTGAAGGTACTTTAAACTTAAGCATCTATCTGCCGTCTGGTTGATCATCAGCACTCAACAAAATACCCTTTCTACCATTAATCTTATCAATCAAGAGAGAAACATATTCAAGATCTGTATCAATTTATACCTCTTCGTAAGGCTCTAATTATTTCTTAGGGTCTTTTGGGTCTGGTTGCATAACGACTTCTGGTGGGGTGACTGCCAATTCAAAACCTTCTCTTCTCATTTTTTCAATCAATACTCCCAAATGTAAATCTCCTCTTCCAGCGATTTCTACTCTTTCACCACCTACTACGAAAGTGCTTACTCTTAGAGAAACATCATCTTCTGCTTTTTATAAAAAATTACCATACTTACATATGATTAATGAATTATTAAGTTTGAACTTCCTTAAGAATTCTTTCTCTGATCTGATTAATAGTACACTTATCTCCTTCCTAACCTTTTAGTGGGGAGTCATTAAAAGTGACCTGTAATTTAATCATGGGTGGATCAATAGGTGTTGATGGAATGACATGAGTTTTACCAGCAGCGTTAACTGTGTGATTGACAGTTCCATTCATGAAACCAGCGACTGATACAATATCACCAGCAAAGGCAGTATTATTAACAAAATATATGATATTAAGGTATTGAGTTCAACTTGATTCATTCCAAACTTTTTAATAATCTTAATGACCTTACTGGTTTCAACTATTTTACCAGTAGAGTCAACCGCTGAAATTTTATCTCCCAAAGTCATCTATCCTTGATGAATTCTAAAAATGATATCATTGGAAATTCATTGATTATTATATGTTTAATAATTCTTCCAATTAGCATTCTACCAAAATATCTATTGCTTTCAGTTTAAGTAATCAACATCTTTAATTCACCTTGTTAATCAACCTTAGGGTGAGGAATGTATGAGACTATAGATTCAAACAAGTCCTTCACATTTTCTCTCTTCTTTGTCATATTGTTCACTGCCCAACCACTTCTAGCTGAAGCATATATTACTGGGTAGTCTAAAAATATTGAAGCAATATATTCGTTTTTAAAATAAAATGTAGTCTAATTGCTCATCTGTTGCTTCAAGTAAACAGAACAAATCGAAAATTTCATTCTCAACCTCCTGCACTCTAGCAGAGTCTCTGTCTACCTTATTGATAACTACGATTGGTTTCAAGCCATGACTCAGAGCTTTTTTCAACACAAACTTGGTTTATGGCATGGGACCTTCAGTGGCGCATACAACTAAGCAGACACCATCAACCATAGTCATAATACGTTCTACTTCACCTCCGAAGTCCTAATGCCCTGGTGTATCTACGATATTTAACTTAATAAGTATAGAGTGTATGATAATATATTCAAATTTATAATGTTAAATAATAACTTGAAGTCTTTATGAACAACAGATGTACACTTAGCCAAGATAGTGATACCTCTCTCTTTTTCAATATCATTTGAGTCCATTGCACGTTCATCTGAGAAAGAAATACCAGTCTGCTTTAGCAAGCAGTCCACAAGAGTTGTCTTTCCATGATCGACGTGAGCAATAATAGCCAAATTTCTAATCTTCTTTGGATCACTATTATTCAAGATGTCGCTTGAAGAGTATTCGATCTCTTCCACAGCTTCCTCTGCTGAGGCAGCTGGAGTGGCTGAGGCAATTGTTGACTTGTATCTAATATTCTATGTGCCCATGATTTTGTTTAAAATTTAACGTAGTTCAAACTAAATGATCTCACGACTATTTTATTGTTTAGTAACTTATCGGCATAGATCATTTAAGATGTCTGCTACGATATTTGATTTCTCATATTACTAAGAGTAAAGAATGATCTGGTGCTATTAACTCCATTTATTTATGATTAACTTGCACCTCCCTGGTTTAACACGGCTGAGCGCAAGGTATTATTAAGGAGAGTGTGTCCTCTTTGAAATAACAGTTTCTTATCAAGCATATTTTCGAATATATAAATATAGTTTGTATGAAATTGCTTAGGTTTATTTGCTAATTTATTTCTTTAATATATAACTATATGAATTTGCTTTATTAGGTAATCAAAATAAATAGTATTTATATTAATATATTAGTGGCTATGAATTAATCACAATTTATTTGATTATTGGGTTTAAATAGGCACTTGCCAGAATAGAATTATAATTAAATTAATCAAATTAATCTTTGATCAGTTTTGTGTTTATAAAACCCATTAATTCAATTAGGAATGAAGACTGGAGATTGGAATTATAAAATTAAAAATTAAATTATATTGGCGTAAATTATTATTGTTTTGGCTAATTTTTGAAAACATTGGCTCTAATTGTCTCTATAAAATAACCAATCAAGCCGTAGATATTTGTTTTTAGCCTAATTATATTTAATTTACGCAAATAACAATTTAATTATAATAATAATAATAATAATTAACTCGCATCGAGGGTTCAAAGACCCCCTGAGCATAATTATTAAAAGGGGAAAACCCCACCAAACTAATTTCTTTAGGAAGCCAACAGTATAGAGCCTGTTGCATATCAACATTCAAAGACCGAAGCTATAGCATAGCCATCAACCAATCATGTCATTCACTTTGAAGTATCTTTTCGTCAGTCACCGACAGATCTGTCTTGGGAACAGAATCTGACCAGATACTGATGTAGCACACCAGTATCATCGTACTGTTCTGGTAAGTCAAGAACAAATAATCAAATTAGAACCACGTTCACTCCAGGAAGACCACGAGAGTCTGTGAAGCTAGTAATGGAGTCATTGAACGAATATTCGACCTATAACCAGCGAACCTTGAGAGACTAGAAATCTAACCGAGGTTAGAACTTTTCGTCACTCGTTCCAACTAATTAAATTCTAATTTAATAATAATAACAATTTAATTTTAATATTATAATTTTCAATATTTAATATTTATTCCTAATTGACTGACGGAGTTTTACAAATCTTTTGTCTGCAAATGTCATACCATAATGCTAATGCTTTGAAAGCTGAGTTTATTTGTCCCTTCAATGCCTATCACAAGCAACAAGATGCTAGGAAGTTATCCTTTCACATTGGGAGATGTGGTGATCGCAAGGGTAAAGTTGTATATAAATGTTAATACAATAACTCTCATATTTTAATTGATGCTAGACAACTCATCATGCATGAGCAGAAGTAAGTAAAATACATTCAGTCAACTATTAATCTTGTTTGAGTTTGATGCTAAACTGATCAAATTAATCATTTACCTTTAGTTGTGAATTGAAGGTCAAGCAAGAGAACCGTTCAGATTCAGGTCAACAGATTTTAGACCCAAGCTTACCAGAAGATATGAGAAAGCTTATTGACCAGGCCTCTGTCAGAGCTCCATTTTGTGCTTATTGCAAGTTCAATGTTGCACATTGTTTCAAGTCAATCCTTGAAAGAGACTCTCATGAAGAAACCTGCCCTGATCGCAACCTCTATGAAATCAATGCGTAGAAAACTCACTAGATTTTCTCTCGCAACAAGAACTGGATTGTACAAGCACAATTGCAAAAGAAAACCAAGAATCAACAGCAAATTGAACTAGGATTAAGCATAAATACTCCAGAGTCACGAGCCATGCCTAACCTCACATACAAATACTGCATGAATATATCAAACTTATTAATTTTATGAATGAGCCTTTTGTCAATGGTACATCGGCTCAGATCCAGTCATCACATGAGCAATTTGCCTTCAAGATACATAAAATATTTGAGAATCCTAATGGTGATCCCATTGCAGTCAAGCCAAAAACTGAAGATGAAATCAAGTTAGAGCAAGAAGAACTTTATTCTAATTTCTTAATAAAAGTTTGTTAGTGCTAATTATAAAACATATGATAACTTTGGAATCATGTGAATATGACAGCTAATGAAGACATCACAAAAATGATTATCAAGCAGGACTGCTAAGAGATTTTTGAACTAGATATTATTTTCAGGAAATCTTTCCAAAAGTAAGTGCAATTATATTATCCTAATGAATTCTAACAAAATATCTGAACAATACTCAGCTTTCAGTTTACATTTATATAATTTTAGCAATTTGTTTGAGTTTAACATCGAGGAGTACATCACCGTAGAGCAGTTTAGAGAGATTACTAGTGTAGACTTTGAGGATCTCGAAAAGACGATATAAAATTTATAATTTATAAGTGTCAGTAAAATTAATCAATCATTTTTAGACAAGAGAGTTTATTAGAGAGAATTCTATTTTCCAAATGAATGTATTACAAACTGAAAATAGCAAGGGCTCTATGATGTTTGGATTACAAATGCTTGATTAGATGAAATCTAGAGTTATGAATCCTGAGGATGACGATAGATTTTCAACTATCATCGTTTATTCATGTTATCTTAATTTTATAATCGGTTTAAACAGCAACTAAGGTGATCACATCTGTGGCTTACCAGAAGAGGAGCAAGATACTACCAAGACTCTCTTGTTCTTTTTCAGCAGACATACTCCTAAAATCTCTCAGTATCTTAGTGACTGTGATTTTACAATCATCATGTTTCAGTAGCAAATTAAACCATCAAGCTCTCTACCAAATATAAAACAAGAGATTAGCAATTATTTCGAAAGCACATCAGATTTTTAGAATCTTCCACAACAGCAATCATTTGACTTGCAATCCCTTGATGAATCGGGATTAAAGAGAGCTTGCCAGGAAGCACAAAAAGTGAATCAAGATTTGAAAGTTTATGTTGAAGATTTAATGAGAAAGCAATCAGATGGTGAGAAAATTCTCTACGACAGAGAGAGAACTATTCGAGACTAGAAATCGAAGAACACCTATCTTGAACAAGAAAACAGAAGGTTGAGAGCTAGAGCCAAGGAACTAGAAGAGAGTTTCGCAGCAAGTGAAAGTAGGAACAAAGATATGGATAAAGACAAGGAATAGATAGAGCTGCAGCTGAAAATCATGAGCAAGAAGTTCGAAGTTGAGAAGCAAAAGGCAGATTCTATGGGTTCTAAAATCAATGAGAAGGAACTTGAGATCGCTAGATGCAAGGATATTCTTAACCAAGCTAACAAATATAATAGCCCTTAAATTGTTAAACTTTTTCCCCCATAAATTATAGATGAAGTAAAAGGATGCTGACTACGCGTAGCTCAAAGAGAGGTTAGAGAAAACTGAAAGTCTATTCAAGGAAGCTGCAAGTATAGCATTTTATAATAGAGATATTATTAATTATATAAAATTATTATATTTCAGGAAACTCAAAAGCTATTGGTCAGATTGAACAACAAAAAATAACAGAATTGATTATGCAAGCAGTAGGTATCACCTCAGGAGATTTCATTCCTACCTAGAAAGCTAATAATCAAGTTCTTGTTGAAAATCAGAATTAAGAAATGATGATGTAAGTTGATTCCCAGGAAAAGGATTAACCTCACGCCTCAAATCAAGATCTTGATGAGGATGAAGGTGAGATACTTGATGATGAGCCAGACATGGCAAAAGTACAGAAGCTCAAGCTCTAAATGAAGGCTAAGCAGCTGTTAAAATAGAGCAATTGTACAGAAGATAAATCTCTTAACCCTGAAACTAATCTTGGATAGTCTTCCTTGCTTTCTACCTTCAATAACAAAGATTTCGAGGACTCTAAAATCTCCAAACCACAGAACTTTAAGTATTCGAGTCTCTTTGAGCAGAGCAATATCAAAGTTATTGATGACTCTAAAGTTACACCAGCCAATAATAATATGATCTCTACCCCCTAAACTGCTATTACTAAATAGTAGCTTCCTAACTCTAGTGCCACATTAGATTCCTCAAGTATTCCTGATGAAATGCTGTGCGTTGGTTGTATGGATAAGAGAAAGGAGGTTATGATAGTCTCATGCCGTCACCTCGTTTACTGCAAGCCTTGTGAGGACCACTACAATTTGAGACATGCTGACTACAAAGAGTGCCCTATCTGCAGGAAGGAGTACAAGAAGACTTTGCAAATATTTTATACTTGAAGAGTTTGAGAAGAAATTTTAATGCCAGATGAACAACAAGTTTAGTTGATATAATTTATGAATGAAGTATTATAATGTCACTTTAATTTCCTTAAAAGTTAAATTTGAATAGTTAAAAGAGATTTAGAGTTAATATTTTAAGAATTATATAATACATTTGAACAGTAAATTATTAGTAAATATGATACTATACAAATTCTTAAGGGAAAAAAATAAGATTAATCATAGTTTTCTGTGCATTATATTTTTAGATTTAAAAATCATTAGAGACAAGATTTTATTTATAATTTTTAATTAAACTCTTCTGATGATTATGCCTCGAGACCAGTAGACAATACAGTAATTCTAATAACTTTAGTAACAAATGAAGGCAGATTTTATTTGCCCATTCAATGCCTACCATAAGTAGCCAGATGCAAGGAAACTTACTCACCATGTTCAAAGATGCGGAGATCGCAAAGGCAAAGTAGTCTATACTTGCTAGTTTAACAGCTCGCACATTTATATTACAGCTTTGGAGATAGTTAAACATGAACAGTAGTAAGTTAAAGAAGTTAATGTTTTTTAATTTTAACCATTTTTAGTTGTGAATTGAGACCTAAGGAAGAAAACGATGATTGTAAAATCTTAGTTGAACCAAACATTACTGAAAAAGATTAAATAGCTCAATTACAAGTGAAAGCTAGTAAACCCCAAAACCCCAAATTTAAATGAACATATAAAATGAAGAATCTGATTAATGATTTAAAATGTATTCTTTTTAATTATAGAAGAAATTAAATAATACAATAAAAAAAAATATTTTTTCTATAAACAAACTGATTCAAATGATAATAATATTTAAATTTCAATAGTTACATTCTTTGATTGTGATGATATTAGTTAACTTTTTTCTTAAAAGATAAAAATTATTGCTTTATTTGTTTGTATTTTTGCTTATATTTACTGTAAAATATGTTTGTTTTGAATAGTAATTTATTTATCAATTCATCTTACTATGTTTAAAAAAGTAGCTTTTTTATTTATATTGAAGCTCTTTAAAAATGTATGATCAAAATATTAATTCTATATTAAGTGTAAAAATGTTAAAAAACACTAATAAAGTTATGAATATATTCAATTTTATAATTAAATAAAATATCTCTAGATTTATTTTGTTGATTAGTCTTAAGCTAATGATTATTAGTATTATGTTAATTAATGTATTGAAAAATTTGCTATCTAGTTTCTTAAATATTAAGTAATCATTCAGCTTATAGGGGACACTAATAAATTGTCATTATTAAAATAGTTGGAAACTCATAAATAATAAATCTATAAATTCTTTTTTCATATAGTTAAAAAAAGGTGTCAAAGATAGTAAATACTCTCAAACCATTAAAATAGTAAAGTTAGAATAGAATTGAAATATTTCTCTTAAGTAAATAATTTTTTAATTTTGAGATAGTAATTTTACAAATGAATATACTTATAAGATAAAAATAAATATAAATTTTGAGAGACCAATAGACACATTTAGTCTAATTTGGATTGATGAATACGATATATAAAAAAATTAAAAGCATTTATAAATAGATTATAAATTTTAATTATGAACTCAATCAAATAAAAAAATCAGATAAATTTTATATTTAGTTATCTGCATAGAATTTACTATTGTGATAAGTTATGACTCTTATTAAATTGTGAGCATCAAACAATATTGTAGTTTATTATATAAATTTAAATTATTTTAATCTATACCAGCTATGATAAATGTATTAAGATTATTCTGAATAACCGCACAGCTGTGCGGTTTGACTCAACCGCACAGCTGTGCGGTTTATGCATAAATGTTAAAAAATCATTAAAATTAAAATACTTAGAACATCTAATTTAAAATATTTTCTTAGATAGTTTATCTCATTATAAACCGCACAGCTGTGCTGTTTTACTGAACCGCACATCTGTGCGGTTTTATTATTTAAAATAAGAAAAATGTTATTGTCTTACTGAAACAATACATTATTTTGGATCAAAGAGTGAAATATAAAAATGTATTCTTTAAAAAAATTACCTTTCTTTCTTTTAAATTTTCTCTTAATAATAAACTGCGTGGTGTTATAGCAGCATCTTATTATTAATGTAATTAATTTAAACTCTCTATTAATATAAACTCTATGCCATTTATAATTTTAATTTT
>ARYC01016366.1:0-12524 GCA_000711775.1 Oxytricha trifallax
GGATGGCTTGCTGGAGTAACTAAAACAGACACACAAAGATTTGAAACCTGCATAACCGAAGTTGAGGATATATCTAAGGGCATAGTAAGTTCTGTTCAATCCTTTGAAAAGTTATCTTTCTCTGGAATCAAAGAAGGACTTCACGAAATCAGTGAAACTGTTAAACAGGTGCCGAATGCCATTAAAGACTGCAAGGATGCCGCTCAAATTGATTTCACTGAAATTTTTTCAATGATAGAAATTTTCTCACATCCTCTCCAACTTATCTACAATACCGGCAAAAATTTGTACATGAACGGAATCGACATCTACCATAATATTCAGGATGGTGTAGCTGCCTATAAATCTTAGGATTATTAAGGCTTTGGTCTGCATATTGGTAATGCAATGGAAGAAATCTTTAAACATGCCCCTTTCTCCTAACCTACGGATCAAAATGGAATGTACTCCCAATTCTACAAAGGTTTCTTTGAGACTCATCAATCCATTTCAGATATCGATTCAATGAAGTACTTTGAATAATTTGACAAATTAGGCTTGATGATAACTGGTCCATCAGGAGAAGCAATTAATAATCTCAGAATGAGCGATGGAAAATATTAAGAAAAGATTCGTGATGCTTTAGATAAAGTGTCACAGGCACTTATGGACTCCTCTGCTCTCATTTATAAATCTTAAAAAAGAATCTCTAATAAATAATTCTTATTTAATTTTAGAAATTTAACTCTATTAATTATGAAAAATTAATGCTTTAGTAAATGTTTTTTGGCTAAATAATTTACTTATTGAAAGTTTTAGGAGGGTTTTTATTGTTGGAAAAGAAGACAGCATTATTACAAAAGAACAATAATCAAAGATTACAACTTATGCACAGTGTATTAAGAGAGCAAAACCTATGGAAAGTGAAGAATTTTTGTAAAGACCAATCACTGATGTTATTAAGGATTATGGAAACGAATATGTACAGGGTCTTGGAACATTCGTTGGAAATATTGCCAAGGAATATTGCTTGCCCAGATAGAGAAAATTTCTAAAGAAGCAACAAATTTAGATTGAATGAATCTGTCTTCTCTTGAATAAAAAAGAAGAAAATAGTAAATTTTACTTATTATGTCAGTAAATCAATATTAATTTCATAAATTACTCATAATAAAATTAGAATCGTAAATTTCTCACTTTATTAATATAATGATTGTATAATTAGAGGTAAAGTATCATGAAACACTAATTCATTAATAGGGACAAGATACTTTGATGAAGTTAAATTAGAATTTTACTTTCACATCCAAAAAATTGAAGGTAATTGAATTATTAAATTAATTCCTTAAATAATTTTCTCATCTAAAAAGAAGAGTGTTAATTAAGAATGAATAATGATATGCTTGCTTTTCTTCGTCAGTTAAAGCTCTATAGTAAAATTAATGGTGAATATAAATGAATGGATCTTACTTTTCAGCATATTGTTTGTAGAAAACGAAAGCTCCCTCTTTCCTTTTTAGTTCTCTAAGTTTGCAAATGAATTTCTTGGCATGATATCCCATAATTTGGTCCTCATCTTAAGTAATAAACAAATCTGTAAGAAAACTATAGTCTGGGTTGATTGGCAAGTGATAAGGAGATAAGTTAAGAAGCATATCGTAAATCTCCCGCTTTCTGATATCTCCAAATTCTACCAGATTTTAGTATCTCATGTCCTCATAAGCCTAAGGAGACATATTCAAGTCTCTGTTTTCCAAGTCTTCAAACAAATGCGTTATCAAATCAGTCAAAGGATTCTAAATCAAAATATTTAGAAGACTTAATATCATACATAAGCAACAGTTGAGTCGAAAAGGACTGGTTCATTAAATACTGCAGCTAAGGCTGTTAGTGATCCACTTCTACCTTGACCCATCGATCCCAATTTTTGTGTTAATCCTTTCTCTCTTAAAAATATTGCTGAGTCAATAAAATCTGTCAAGTGAGTCAATTTTCTTTCCCCAGCTCCAGAATAGAACCAATTATCATCAAAGTCTGCTTTAAAATTTGATTAATTATATGATGCAATTAACAATCAAGAAATTAGATAAAAAAACTTAAATCAAATTCATATCTTATTTCTCCAAAATTCAATCTCGATTTATTTGAAATATTTCCTTCCTTCTTCATCAATCACTATAACTTTTAAGAAATATCGACATGAAAATTTATTATTGATATTCTTATAAGTAGGTGTCAAGGGAGTAGA
Source organism: Oxytricha trifallax (assembly GCA_000711775.1). Taxonomy (NCBI): domain Eukaryota; phylum Ciliophora; class Spirotrichea; order Sporadotrichida; family Oxytrichidae; genus Oxytricha; species Oxytricha trifallax. Next base: position 2,228 of record ARYC01016366.1, read on the forward strand.
TGATAGATAGAACCTCACAGAAATCTTTTCACCTTTTATAGGACTTCCATCCAAGACTTCAAACCTACTCAATGTTTGATTTTCACTTTAACTTTGATTCCCTGATCCAATAGTTTCTCTTTAAATAATAGCAACTTCCATATGTTTAATTCTAATCTTTATCAAATTAAAGTGTATCTGCCCAACTATGCAATCTTTTATGTGGAATTTCGATCTGTCAATATCGATTGCAATGTGCATAAAATCATTTATTCCTACTTCCATTTTTATTGGAGGGTTTGAAATTGGTTCTTAAGATAGCACATGATGCACAACGAACTCCTCTTCTTTTATGATTTTATTATAGCTTCTGTTTATAACCACCTGAATAAAGTATCTATAAAAATAACTTTTGCTAGCCTGAAATTTTAAAGTTATTAACTTAATTTATTTAATACATATTTAGAAAGCCAACTATATTAAAAAATAATCTGAGAAAATCATATAAAAAATAATAAAAATTATTTTAAATTACTCTATGTTAATTATATAATTAAAATCTTAGATTTTAATTATTCTTTATTGTTTTGAGAAAAAAGTTTAATAAAATTAATAAAAAAACAATCAGAAACAGGCATCCAAAACTTTTTTAAACTGCCAATGTTATAAATAATAATTACCTCAATTTGACATTGATTCCATTGTATGTTTCAAAAGGTTTCTCAACCCTGGAAAATGTATAATCATAAGATACATTATCATTCAATTCACCAGGGGGTTCAAGATCTCTGACTATACTCACAAATTACTGATTTTACTTTGCATCTAATGAATTCTCAATTATTCCTACTAATTCCACTGTGATGCCTTGATGCTCAAATATATTTCCCTTAAAGATATTGATAATTACTTTTCCTTTTACATCTTCACCATCCTGTGAGAAAATTTGTTAAAGTTAGAAAATAAGCAAAGTTTTCTCAATTTTTTATATAGAATTCGACTATAAATATGGAATTACTTACTAGAAATATTGGTACTTTTGTTATCAAACCATTTTTATCTTTGAGCTTAGATTGTTTTCAACTTTCATCAGGCTTATTTATCTTTATGTCAATAGTATAAATCTACAATAATTTTAGGTGAATAAGTGTATATAATATTATTATAAATATTAAATAATTTCTTGCCATTAAATTTGAAGATATGTTTTAGCTTGTTTTTATGTAGAAAACATAATTTTTTACATGGTACAATTATATTCTAAAGATTAATGATAAAGACATTATAAGAGTTGTTGATTATAAAGTATTTCATAAACGTCTAAATTATAATTTATAATCAATTTATTTTTGGATAACTATAAACAAATCAAATATTCAGTTTTAATTTCTATGATTTTTTTTCTATTCTAAATCATTATATAAAATTTATTTATACGAAAGAATTATGTATTTTAAAGTACAAGGCTAATCTTTGATGCCCAAAAGCGCAGACTATTTATAATTAGATAAGGTGAAAAGATTAATTTACAATCATTTTATTTAAGTTTTATAATTATAATTTAAACAATAGATTTATTATTACTAACATTAAAATTATTCATTATTTAATTTAATTATTAAGAACATTTGATCGAAAGTTTATCCAGTCATTTTAAAGGCTCTTTCTTCCTGAGGATAATTATATTATATTTTAATGTTTTTAGAGGAAATGTTAAAATAAAAAATTGATAATTGGTACACATTTTGGCTATCATCATTAAAACCATAAAATATATTTTATTATAATAAGATTTTTGAATTATAGACTCAAGGAAAAGGGTTTCTAATTCTACTACTGCAAAATCTTCTTAAAATGCTAACCTTAAATAAAGTAAATTTGAGAATGATAATCTAAAATTACATATTTTTATGATTTAAAATTTTTAAATAATTCTATAAAATCTTTTTTTAAAAAAAAATGTTTATAAGAATAACATATTTTCGCAAAATATTATGTTTTCTCAAAATAATATAATGAATACAATTAATTCTTTTATTGCAAATTAATTATATAAGTTTTTTAAAGTGATGAGAAACATATTTAAAAATATATTTTATGCTAATTTACAATTTATTAGTATTTTAAATATACACCTTAGATTAAAATACTAAAACATTTTTTCATTAAGATTTACTAGCCATATAATTCATTTCATATAATGTTCCTTTGTAATTAATTAGGTTTAATTTGTTTTTTCTATGTTAGATCGTTATTTATTATATTATGACATAATATTTCTGCGAGGAATTGACTGCTATTTTTATAATTTACTATCTGTGTAATATTGCTGTTGTGAATTTTTCTGTTGCTTATTTTCCATCATCCCAACATTTGTATATTCTTAGTTTGATTAGGTATCATGAAGCCTGTAAGTATTTTAACTTGCCGTTTGAGCAGGTCTTCTATATTGCCATTGACTTAAAGTTTTAGGTGGAATCAAAGGTTAATGGTGTTATTTCTAGCGATTAAAAACACTGATATTTTAAGTACTAAAGTTTGAGATTGGGGATTAATTCTATTTCACTGATTAAGGGGTAGTCTCGCTAAACCTCTAATTTAGCTTTTAATGCTTTTTATTTTCAATTATTAGGTAGTTGTTGTATTCTTGTGATACTTTTGTAGCTTAATTGAAGCTATCTAAATAGAAATTATTAAATTGAGCTTATTGCTGATTCTTTCTCGAGTCTTCAGAGTATCTTACTATGTTTGACTTAAGTATTTGGTTTTCATCTTCATGCATTTAATTTAAATTTTGATTGTCTTATTCACTCAACAAATCGAAGAGTTATCTTTGATTAGATTAACCTCTATTACCAACGGTTGCTGTGCTACTTCGTTCTTAATTCTGCATTCTATGTTTAGACTTTCTTTTCTTTTTTCTCAAGTCATGCTGCTCCTCCTACTTTTAATATTTCATGGCAATAACATCGCTGTAAGTTTACGAAGGCTTACTAAAGTTACTCTTAACTCTTACTTCTTCTGATAATTATTAAGTATTTTGCCTATTTTTGACTCCGGCAGTTTGCGTCCTCATCATCATTAGCTAATGTTACTGGCTAGGAGTCGCAAATTTAGACCAGCTTTCTTTGTTAATTGAATTTAAAATTCGCTTTCTTCGGTTATCTTAAATCGTCTATTTGGTGTCTGTGATCATTTGTTTCAAAGCCCGCACATCATCCATTCTTGACGAAATCAAAGTTCTAGCTTTATGAAAGTTATTATTGAAGTCTAAATCTGGCTCGTCTTCATCGAAATGATGATGGTCTACGTATTCATCTTTATCTTGTTCTTTGAAAGTGCTTTTATCTTCTTAATTCTTAAAAAATAGTATCATAGACACTTTAAAATCCTTAAATAAATAGAAAGAACTAAAATATTTCATTATAATAAATTCGCATCTGTTTCTTCCTTGGTGTCCGAAAATTGCTCGCAATCATCTGTGATATTCTTTTAGAAGTAATTTCCCACAGTTTAAACTCTGGTAATGAATACATCATTCAGTGATTGTTTGACTGAATCGCCTTGTAATAAATTGTTTTCTGAGACGCAATTACTAAAACTTGATTAAACTGCTGCAGCTGACTTTCTTTTTTAATTAAACGCATACTTTCCCAAGTCTTCATCGTTAGATATGATAATTTATTATAAATTTAAAGAATGTATCTGTAAATTATTTTTATTCGATATGATAATTTTGAAAGGCTTCAAATTTAATCTTGAAAAGAATCTCTCTCTAGAATTGGTTTAAGCTAATCCTTTATCCTAAATAGATCCTTAATTATATTAATTTTACGGAAGTTTTGTTCCACTTTCTTAAGAATTTACGATTTAATATTTTTGTCTCTTTTATTTGTGGTTTGTTAATGATTGTTATTTTTATAAAGGTACTATTATTGCCATTTATTAGAAAATATCATCAATATATATTAAAGATAAATGCTTCTGATACAAAGCAAAAAAAATAATTATAATGACCAAAATATAATAAAAAATTATATATTCCCATATTTTTCACTAAAATTAATAATGAAACTCGGTTTATCTTGAACAATTAGTGATTCTCATTAATTTTAAGTTTATTTATTAAAATTTGACAACCCCAGCAAAAAGCCTAATTTATTTTAGTTAGATCCAGTTGATGCAGTACCAGGCCTTGGATTAGACTTAAGACCTTAGTCTGCTGTTTATCTTCTCAGATTATTTATTTGCCTCAAGTTATTTGTTACTTTCATTAATTATTATTGTAAATAATTCTTAAATTAGGGTGTCATAAATCAAAATTCATGATAAAAATTTTAATATGCTTAATTGTTCCCTTAATAAATTATAATTAAAATAATGACAGGATTAAAACAGATTATTACGATTGCATTTCTTTCAATATTGCTAACCAGCACCTACGCACTCGAACTCCCTAAATTCTCAGAATTTGTGGAATCTAACCCTGTACTATTTAAAAAGCCTCCTCCCCGTGTGTACGCAGATTAATTCACAGTGTTTTGGACTGACTTCCTAGATTTATTCATACACCCCGGAACCCCCTCACTTGTGAAGTTTGTTACAGACTTAAATATGTTTTACACAATTCCTTTTATTGCTGGGTATGTTAAACTGGAGAGTCACAAAAACTATGAAGCGGATAAATACACTTATCAAAATGCAGAGATTACTGAGGATGAGATATATACGGAGACTTTCTATCTTATTAAATCTAAAATATGGGAAGTGCTCAGGGGTGCATGAATAATAAATGTAGATTATATGTGTTTAAGAAGTAAATAACTTGAGATAATTATTTGGCAATTTTGTCATTAAACTTCAAAATATTATTTTAAACAAATTTTCTATTTCTATTGTCAAAGTAGCAATTAACAATAAAAATATTAAATTTTATAATTATGCTTTATTATACTTAAATTGTGTTGTCATGCATTCAATTGTTGCTATAAAAATTATATATAGAAAAAAGTTATTATTTCAATGATTTTATATAATTTATTTTAAGTTTATAAGAACTGTTATTTTTTTACTTGAATTTATTTCTGAATGATTTAAATGTTAATTTCTTTAAGTTAATAGACAACCATTACAAATAAAATAATTTAATTCTTTCTTTAATAGATTTACAAATTAAAAATATACCTTATTTAAAAGTTATAGAAATTTAAATTTATACCTCTAATTAGTGGGTAGCAGCAGCAAATTCCTCTCTGCATTATTGAAAGCTTATTGATATCAAATTGTAAATCTGACTTGCTTGATTGAGAGCCATTAGTAAATAATATCCAAGGACTATCATCATTAAAGTATTGTTTGTCATATGCCATAACTAGTGGAATTTCTTGCCCGTCTCTCATCTTAACTTAAATTCTATGCATAAATTATATGAGAAATTTATAAACTTACTTTTCACATTGGATATTCTGAGGTTTATTATAGTTAGTATACTATTCATAAAAGATTTGCTCTGCTTTCTTGGTACCCATGTTGAAGTTAAATACTCTTGATGGCACGTTTGGAGTGTTCAAACGATACTTAACATTCACAGAATCGAAAGTGAGGTTATCTTCGAGCTCAGGATCGAAAAATTCTGAAATTTGTCCATCAGCTGGATTTAGCTCTTTTTCAGAATCAAATAAATGCGTACTGATTCTTTCTGTCTTCAAGTTTACAACTAAAAGAAAAAATGGATTTACTATTAAGTTGAATTTACTTTTCATTTATCTAAGCTGATTTTTCTCCTCTATTACTGCCATATAATGCTTAAATACTTCATATCCTAGAATTTTTTCATCTTCTTTTGATTCAATCAAAATTTTAGAAGTCTTAATTAAATCACTTTCTTTTTCAGGCACTAGTAAAGAATTTTACCTTGAATTCATATCTCTCAAGACTGGCTACATTTCTCGTTTTCCCAGTCTTGTTACAAATTGTGTACTTTAGGTTTAAATTTGGTCTGCTCTTTCTTTCAATTCATCAAGTGGTAAACTTTGATATTGAGAATCATCTGGTATGTGCTTGAGTTAATCTGGTAATAGAATTTTCGTGATCTATAGGAAATATATATAAAAATAGCAATAAAATTTACCTTAAAATTGATCTTGTCTTCTTCATTACTCAGCTTGTACAGAAATTCACCAGATTGCTTAATCTAATATCTCACTCCATATTCCATAGGCTAGACAAGCCAAAATCTTTCTTATCTCTTTGACCCATTCTTAATCCAAATTTCATTTGTAGTTGGTTTGAAAGTAGATTTTATATTGATTACGATATATTCATTGCTCAGTGTATTCTAAACTGCACTTTATTAATGATGGAAAAGTGATTAATTTTAGTGATTATAAACTTACCATTCACTTCAAACTCTGGATTGACTTCTTCATAAACTAATTTATCATCCTAAGAAAGTGTGCCTATTTGATGTCTGTAAACTTTATGTCCTCTTCCATTCGAGTCGACTTATGTATAATAAATGCCGTCATTTTTATCGAAAGCCACCTCTCCATCTGTATTCACTAAAATTACTGGAAATAGTCTATTAATTTTCAAGTCCTTTATCACAATTTCAAAACTCTTTCCAGTTTGCTCTGTATCAAATATCATAACTGCAATTTGCCCATCTGGACTCATTTAAAAATTGTATAATGGCTAGTATTCTTAAGTTTGAACGTAATTAGTTATTTATTCAACGAAATTCTTGATTCTTTCGTCTTTCAAAGCGAAATCTTTATAGTATAAAGTTAAGTCATTGAGATTGAAAACCGTTTGTTCTGGAAATTCTTCAGCAGTCTCTGACTTTTCCACTTGTTCTAGATCATCATTATTAATCCACATTTAAGGTAGTTCTCCTTCCTTCTAACCTCTTATTATTTGCTGTTCATAAGGAAATCTGTAGATAGTCATTGAATCTGCTGGATTTCACATAATAAATTAAAATTGTTATGATTTTCAAATCTTCTATAGTAGAGATAATCGCCTATTCTTAATGGTAATGGCTTTGGCACATGTTTATAGTGATCTTACTCTCTCAGTAATTGCTTATGCAATAGATCAAATTTAAGCATGCACATATTGTAATAATTATGTTCCAAATCTACGAAATCTTTGCTCTCTTCTGGGCTCATTTTTTCAACCCATTTGTATGGATCCATTATACGATTTTCTCTATCGATTTCATGCATATTATTCACTTATACAGGTCTCCTGATATGCTATGGCCATCTAGCTTCCTTATAAGCGTTGTATGCTTCCTCTGTCATGTTTCTAATACGATGAGGCACATTGGCTTTCTTTAAGTTTGTGAGAACATTAACTTCTTCATCTGCAGTTTAGTTAGGCCTTAAATCATAAATTACTTCCTTGTAAAGTCTCTCCTCGTACATTTCCACATTGTATTAATGCTCTCTTCTGTATTTCATTACAAGTTTTTTATTAGTTGAGTTTATCAAGGTTTATCAAGCTGTTGTTTAATTTAATTAAAAATGCAGATAAATCTTAGATTATTTCAGAATTGATAAAATAAATTATACTCAAGCTAGTTAACTCTAAGATTTCAGGAGATTGAGCTATTTTGTCTTCATATTCAGGTAATTTAGTAAGAGCATTATCAAATCTTTATAATCCCTCTTCTTCTTAAGGGACATACAATTATGATAGAATTTTAGTATCTTCTTCCTTCAAGGGAGCAAGCTGTGAATAATCTGTAACTTACGATTATATTAGATCAATAGTATAATCATAAAATATACTTGCTAAAATAATATAAAACTCATTTATATATAAAAAAGATTGTTCTTAATCTTGCATATCACTTTTTTTGACGAACTAAATATCCTTTTATTCTTAGATTTCATGTTTACTTTGCTATTGTGAAAAAAATACAAAAGTATCATAAATTTCATTTAATGAAATTAAATATTTTTATTATGATTAATTAATAATCAATGTTCTTTACTTAATTCTACTAATGCTCTTCATTATCTTGTTTTATTTCAATTTCTTATTATTTCTTTTTAAACATCCCAAATATTCCTCTTATATTTTGATAAGCCATATTTTGAAATCCTAACTAGTTTATTTGATGTAATTTCTATAGGTTCAAATGGGAACCCAGACCAAAAACTCTTTTCTATATAATTCTTGTTTTTAGCATATTTAACTTATTATATTAATTCTTAACCTTTGATTTTATTATCATTGTGTAATTCCCACTATATTGAGATCTTGTTAGTAAATACATCAATTAGATTTATATATATCATATAAATATTAAAAAATGTATAATATTAAAATAAATAATTATAAAACATGATAATCATAAACATACCTCCTGCTTTTATTGAAAATGATCTTTAAACTTCTCAAAGCACATAAATATTATCAAATGATTTATATTGGAACTCTAATACTAACAATAAATTAAGCAGCTATTCTAATGGAAAACTATAAATTAACAATAAATTAGTATCAATTGATAATATAACAATTTAAAGACAATCTTTGAGATTAACTACAATGATTATGGGGTTTGTGGGTATCCTAGTTGACTTGATTATTATGTATTCAATTGTTGCCAACTATAAACAAGTGTATTCAAATATCACATTTATTTTTATTTTTACTTTTTAAAACTGTCAATTTTAAATTATTTTATACAAGCTTCAAGACATCATCACAATAAATCTAAAATGAGTGTGTTTGAAGAAGAGTTTTAGCTTTTGCAGATAGCAGTGTTTGCTATGAATGTTTATGGACTTATACATTTCACTCTAAATATCCTATTCGTATTTATTTGTCTTCAAGATATTATATTAACTAATATATCTTTAAATGTGAAGTAATTCCACATACTTTATATCAATAAACTATTATTTTACTATTAGACAGTGAGCCAAGCCAAACAATCTATGCATATACTTAAAAAGTGCTATGGGGAATATCGCTGGTTCTAGGTTCCATTTACGCTTTAATCGCTCTGCCCTTTACTTTAATAACTGCTTGGCAGAATACTGATGATATATTTAATTGGATATTTATAATTGCTGTGCTTGTAGTGTGGGTCGTAAATACAGGAACTGGCTTGCTTTTCAGTTTATACTGCAATTCACTAAGAGTATAATGATAAGATATACATATATTTCATTTAAAATAAAATGATTAAAGATGTTAAAGTATAAGTTAAAATGAGTAATTCACTAAATTTAAGTTGTTTTATTTTAATTACGCTAAGAAAATATAACCAGAATTAATGAAAGAGAATAATAAATTGCTATAAACTAATTATATGAACGTTATAATTTAAAACATTAATTTTCATAGAAATTAACATAAAAATGGTAAGTTTAATGGAGAACTCTCAATTTTCAATCAAATTTGAAACATTTAGGAACTTTTAATTACTAATTATTATAGAACGCTTTAAGTTAAAACGTGGCAAATACTAATAATATCTATGCTGTAAATAGAATATCTTTTGCTCAACATCCTCCCAAGTCAAGCAACGGAAGAGTTCAAAGATGTAAGTATTTATTGGAATAAAATTTCAATGAAATATGACGTTAATGAAATGAAAAATTTCCAGAAAATAGCCATCTTATCAGGTATTAACTAATCGATATAGTGCAATAAAACACGAGTCATGGAAGTTAATAGAATCATTCAAATCCCCCACTTCCAAAAGCAATTATTAGCGATAGAGCTGGGAGTTTAAACAATGTACAATAGAGAAAAAGGAAAGTTTCTTATGAGACAATTAAAACCAATTTGAGCAAAAACAATACTAGTAACAATACTACAATCTTGAATAACTAATAAACAAGCATTAGTAATAGAAACAGCAGCAATAGTTAAATTATTTCAGGGATGGCAGGTAATGCTTAAATCTCTAAAAGTATTAACTCGAGATATAGGCAGTTGCCTCCCTCCTCTTCTTAAAATCTTAGTAACACAATTATTTCTTAAAATAACAATAAAACTCCAGCACAGTCAATTTGCTATGATAGGGAATTAAAGTTAACAATAAAACGTAATAAATCAGAGAGCGTTGTTATACCAGAGTTAAAAGACCTGCACAGAATCAACTATCTGATTAGTAATTGCAAAAGTGCAGCTTTTGAGCTTTACTAATTTTTGATTAGCAATAATTGGAAATATTTCAGAAGATGGATTTAGAACACTTATAAGCTGTAGTATACACCTACTGTCGGGGAGTAGAGGAAAACTTTAATTGATATTATAGATAAATTGATTAATATTGGTAATGCCGACTTTAAGA
>ARYC01016367.1:0-15485 GCA_000711775.1 Oxytricha trifallax
AGAGAAGGGAGATTTTGTGTATATAAATAAGTTTTAGATTTAAACGAATGAATAAGCTCACATATTAAATTTGCCTGTAAAAGTATTTGCCTTCTCTTTCTTTTCTTCCTCTTAAGGCTTGCTTGGGCCTATGTTTCTTCTCTTAGTCCCAGCTCCCGCATCTATGTTCATCTCTTCTGGCTTTTATAAATCTTTGAAGAGTCTCTTACTCAATTCATGTTTTACTTGAGACTTTCTCCTGTTTAATTTGCTGCGCTCTTTCATCAAGTATATAGCAGTACCAGGTTTTTCTAAAAAGTTAGAAGGCTAAGCTTACTTGAGATGAAAGGATGCTTTTGAAGTTCCTAGAGCCAGGTCTCGCTAATTTTAATACCTTGCTTCTCTTTTTCTTCAGGAGAGATACTGTAGCGTTTCTTATGAGCTTCTTAAATAACTTCATTTAAGTACTCAGGTTTCAGAGTTCCAAAGACACCAAAGAAGAAGTTTCTCTCTGGGCAACTTATTAGAGAGTTGCAACTTTGATGGAAGGTAGAGAGCAACATCTGGATCACTCATAGCATCATCATAGAGTTTTGTTACTTAAATTTCAGGGTAGTTAGGTATCTCGATCATTCTTATTTCATTAGACTTAAAAGCTTTTTTATCTTCACTGAGTAAGGCTTTTAAGAATGAGATTTTAGTTCCCTCCTAAGTCGGCAAGAATAATCCAACTATAATGGATTTATTAATCTTACTTAAGAACTTACCTTGCTATACCAAATATCTATAGAGGTCTTCTTTACTTCGAAATTTTCCTATTAAGTCTTGAGATTAAATTCTCTTCATTGCATCATTCATAGACTCCATCTTGCTTCCTCTTTCTAGAAATGTTAATGAAATTTAAAATTATGGATATCCATTCTAAGTTTATTAAAATCTTACTGCTAAATAGGGAGGACCTACTAGAGGTCAACCTTGAAAAGATATGCGGAGAAGCATTGAAAGACTTGCTCCAAGTTTCACAGAATGATTTCCATTTTTATCAATCTATCTCCATTAAATTGCTCCTAATAATGTTTAATTATTTTAGGAGGTCCTCCATATTAAGTTCAAACTTGATTTGGAGGACCTCCTAGAGAAACAAAACTTCATTAGGAGTATTTTAATTTACTAAAATGTATAAAATTCTCACAAAATATGTCAACTTTCAATCTTTTATGGTTAGTTAATTTTCTTACCTCTCAACAAAGAATCTACCAGAGTGTCTTATACTCGACTATTATAGTATACCTACGTGAATTTTATCATTATTATAATAAAATATATCAGCAAACTAAAATGAGCGCTAACCTGTTAAGAAGAGCGGCATTACTTTGGGTAAAATTAATCAAAATTATCATTCCAGCAACCAAGAAAAGTAGAGACCAGAGACGCTTGTACTCAGAGGGAGCCTACTTATGACAACTTAGACCAGTCTAGTTTTGAGATTTAAGTATAAGTTAAGTAGGAGGTTATCAAAGAAGCTGTGCAAATTGAGGAGGAGGTTAAACAACCCGCCATAGAGCATTAATAATTCCAGCTAAAGTTGACTATTAATGCAGAGAATGCAATAAAATTTTCCCTTACAAGTCGACTTATAAAAGACGCTTGAGAGATATACACAACGATATGCCAAGGTTATATCTCAAGCATTAAAAGAAAAGATGGGAAGTATGTCTGTGAGTTCTGTGAGAAGCCATATTCTCATACTAGAGACCTCAAAGTGCACCTAAAGAAAAAGCACAATTAAAGTTTTTGTCTTTATTCATGAACCTACTGGTAATAAATTCCTCTAAAAGAGGAGATCAAGAAAACCAGTGGAGTCTCTTAGAGTTGAAGTCTAGAAGTAAGTTAAAATGAAGAAAGCAGTCAAGAACTTTCCAGTCTCTGAGATCAATAAAATAATGGTTAAAATTGAAGCAATGAAGATTCCTATATTAAAAATTATTGACTTAGATTCTTGCCTAGAAAGCTACCTTACTCTTGAAGATAAAGTTGAGAAGAGAGTAATTACTGATGACTAATATGCTTACAAGATATATCCTTTCAATTACTTCCTTGCTGATGACAAGTTCCAAATGGAATTTGCTAATGAGTATTATGCTCTTTAAAAGGCAAAGTTAAATGAGTGCAGGCATATCATCTAGCTTGATGCTGTTTTACTTGGTAAAGATCATGTAGCCTTCAGGCTTCCTTTACTAGAAATGTCTTACAGAGAATTCTCATCTGACAATAGATGCCAGAGATAAATTGGCTAGATAGTATAGCAGATAGTTGAAGGGATTGAAGAGCTTCACAAGCTAGGGTATGTTCATAGAGACTTAAAGCCAGGGAACATCATGATAAACTTTCAGCCTCTTAGAGTTTATATTATTGACTTCAACAGAGCTCAAAGAGTGCAATCCTCTACATAAGGAAATGTATACGGCACTCCTGGATATTTCCCAGAGAGAGAAGATTGGAGAATGATATCTGGGCTCTAGCAGTAATAATAATAGAGAGCGACATGCCAAGAAACGATTACTTTAGCTGCAGGGGTGAGAGAAATTCTATGCAGAGAATCAAACAATATCTCGATAAAAATAAAATAAATGGAGGTCTCAGAGAACATGCATACTCAACAATTATCAAGCCAAGGTAGAGAATTAACAAACAATAGAAACAATCAAACATCAACTAAGAAAGATAAAATTCAGAGAACTGCCACATGACTCTAGGCTTATGTTTTTGTGAAATAATTTCAAAGCTCGCTTGTTAAACTCACTTAAATTACTAAAATTTAAACATTAAACCCCTACATAAACCCTATTAAATCCCTAATAAAGTATGAACTAATAGTCTACTTTTATCAATCAAAAACTCAATCAAACTACTGAAAGGGTTTTGGGGTTTTTGACGGTGCTCTATCCAATGATAAAGTAAGGGATCGAAATAAAATTCGAACTTTTTTCCCACATTACTGCTCATTGGAAACTGCACTTTGAATGCCCTATAATAAGTTAAATTGTGAAGTTTGGAATTTCATTATTTATCGATATTAAATCATCACTATACCAACTTATAGATTCATCACGCATATATGTATTGGGGTTTTTGGGTTTATATATAATTTGTATTATTGTAATTTATCTCTTTTAATTTAGAAAGGTCACTTGTAACTTATAAGTAAATTAAAATAATCGTAACCAATAAGAGAAAAACAATAATGAGATTTTCAAACTGATGAAACTTTTACCTATTGTAGCTATGAGTTTTCTCATTTTTGGTATACTATCTATGTTTTCTCAACTTATTCATCACTTATTTCTTCTATCAATCTCCTGAAGCTATATTTACCTATTGATTACAATAGAATTCCTCTTTATGAATTTCTTTTGTTATCTTTCTATTCACTTATTGATGATTGGAAGCTTTGTTGAAATAGTAGCTTTCTGTTTCTGAAACTTCTTTTCCAATGACCTGAATTATCCATCACACTTGTTGCATTATTGTTGGATCCTCTATCTCAGTCATTCCTCATTCTTCATGATCAGATCGGCTAATTTGAAGCTCGATAGTGAAGCATTAAAATAATTAATCTTGATCTTTATCCTCATTAGCTATTTATTATTTTATCTAGCTTAATTCTCTTTTTTTCTCTCAATATCCTTTTCCTGATAATAATTCCTAATCTTCTGATCTTCATCATCACAAACACAAGTTCCAGGGTAAAAATATGAAAATATCTCTATTAATATGCCTTTAATAAAGAATTTTAATTCTAATTTTTTTAATAATTTCTAGTTCAAATTGGTAGTCTATCATTATCGGTATGACATTGAAATTTTCTGATTTTGTAATTTAGTTCACCTTCCTCTTGCTTGTGAGTTTGCTGAATAAGAAATTCTCTATTATTTTTTACCATCTTCTGCAACTCCATTTAATTGTATAGTTCATCATTTAAATTTAAGAGAGATAATATTAGCTAATCACACAGCGCTGTTGATCCAAATTCTTACAGTGCACAAGGTGGCTTTTTTAACTTATCGGGAAGATAGCTCCTTAAATATGCTTTCCAGCATCTGTTATTCAGTGAAAATATAATTATTTGGGGAGAATGAAAATTGATAATACACATTTACTATGTTTACTAAATATTTTTGGAATAATCTAATAAAAATTATTAAAAATATATCAAATATTATTAGGCGTAGAATAACTAAAAGTAAGTCGTGATTCACCCAAAGCTTGCCCTTTATATTTAAGATTCAATAAGATACTATTAACCAGTATGTTTGAAAAAAGTATAAGCGTGAAAATATTTAAATATGGATAATAATTAAATAATTAAAATCAGTTTTCATACTTTTTTATTTCAGAATAAGAAAAAAATAAATTGATAATATTCTTTATTTGAAAAGAAATTATTAATAATTGATTTACAAAACGCCCCTTTTCTGTTTCTTCGTAATTTTTGCTTGATTTCTTAAAAATTATTTAATCCAATCTGTTTCATTACTATTAAAATTTTTAATTTATCAAAGGCTAAGATGTATTTAGATTATACAACATATCAAAATTTACACACCTTTCAATATATCTGACTGTTCTTTCGAAACCTTGTAGTCAATTGTTGTCTACGATAACTAATGGTAATATTAGAGTGTTCTGTCTTTGTTGATTGAAACTAAACCTTAACTATTGTCTCGATATTAAGGTCAGAAATTTTAAATCCCATAATTTAGATCGAAATTTTGTTCCTGTTGTTGATTTCTCTACGATGTCAAAGTTTATTTTATGTAGAAAGCTCTTATCCTTTGTTCCTCTGATTATTATTTCTGAGCTCTATTTCTATCGATATAGCGTCTGACTACTTTTTCCTCTAGTTCAGTTTTAGTGCGAGGGTAATATACTTACTATCTTAATCATCTTTCTTGGCACTTTGGTTTCCAATTTTTTGATAAATAATTTTGTAAATAAAATCATCACTTTAAACCTTTGACAAGTAAATTAGGTTAGTATCTAAAACGCAAATATTGTAATCTTCGAGTCTATCAACTGAACCTCTTTAGCTCTTATTCTCATCAATTTTCTTGGATATTATTTTCCAAACTCTATACTGCTCTTCAATCACATTTGTTAGTTGAAGTATTTTCGTATTGCTATCTTTCATCATTCTATTATTAACCTAGTTTCTATCTATTTGATTTCTTTCTGCTTCAATCATAAATCTCTTATTTTTATATTCTTATCTTTTGGCTTTACTTCAACTATATTTAACTTCTTTTTCATTTCTTCAGTCTGGTTCTCATTTTCCAATCATCTTCTAAAATTTCAATAATTTCTTAATTTAATTAATAAATTATAATATCACTTATTTCATATCTTTTTGGAATGTTTGATTTATTAATTTATTCTGCAAATATATTCTTATTTTTTATGTATCCATATACGTCCTCAATTATAAATTGTTATCATATTTACTTTCATTATAATCTTTTTAAATTATTGACACTATATTCAGATTTTTATCAATTAACTTGATAGATATTTATTTGTTTATATTTTCTATTGTTACTTGCAGTTAAATAATTATCATAGTCATCTAAAAGGAGAGTATAAATAATATATATATTTAGTTAGAGATTGATAAATAATACATATACTTCGTTTGATATTAGACTGTTAATCCTCTATTTTTTGGTACTACTCTTACCTTTATTCTTGATTCTCAGTTCTTTCGGTCAATCTGTTGATGCCAATCTTCCTCTTTATTGTTTTCGACTCTATTAGAGCCAACTTTAACTCCCTCTTTGTTGATATACGTTGTGCTTAATTTAGTTTTGTCCTCTTCTCATCATTTTTTAGGAGTTGTTTGACTTTCATTATGAATTGATACCTATCTATTTCTGAGACAACTTCAATAATATCACTGAATCTTCTTCAAATCAATTATTTTATACTATCAGTCCATTTAATCTTTCCTTTGAATTAGATCGCCCCATCAATCAACCTAAGAATTGTAATAAGATGAATATAAGATGAATTTGCAATCATTTCTTTTCATGTCTATAACCCTTAACACATCTAGAAATCATTTTCTTTGTGAATCCAATCTCCAATTAAAACATGAAATAATACTTTTATGTGTTCAAAAATTCATAAACAAAGAACTAAAAGGTTGATACTACTTTAAATCCTGTGTTAAGTGATTTGCACTTTAAAAAAATTGATATAACTCTGAAATCCTAGGGTTTATTGCATAGAAAGTTTTTAATATCTAAGAGGGTTTCTTTATATTTTAGTAAGGAATTCATTAATCAGATTCAACTACTTTTTTAACATTAGTTATCTCTTTATTGTTTTTCTGGTATTATGAATATAAATATTTTATAATTTCTTCTTTATCTTTACAACAACCTAATTGTTGCAGTGCTTCATATTTCTTTGACTACTCGTTAAATTATCAATCCTAGCATTTCCTCATTATTTCTACAGGATTTATCATTCTATATTTTCCAAATTGTCATTTACACACCTGGCATAAGAATTAAATATTTTGCTGCCTTTAATCTCTACTCACATCGATATATGCCAGAGAAGTCAACGATAAGGTATTTTCTCCCACACCAGGACAGGTTATTGAAGCTACTACAGCGAAAGGACAGAGACTACATTCTCAGCTGCGGAGGGACTGGTAAGAGTTTTCACCAAACCCTCTTTAATTGTTTACAGGAAGCAGATCTCTGCGAGCTCTGAGGGAAGTACTCCCCGTCACTAGTTTAGCAGAAATGCCTCTAGCATTATAGGGGCTCTTACTTCGTATTCATCTCGATATGGAGTGAAGTGGAATGGGGAGCGGGGTGGTTTTTCGGAGTTTTTTGTCTTCACGACTGCCACGTCACGGGTTGACAAGTCAACTCACTCAGATACGTCTAAGTCACGACTAAGATTGATGGTTTGATTTTAGTATTAAACAGTGATATGTTAAATTTAATTTTTAGATTACTCATTTACTATACATCGATATATAAATATTCTTTTTATTTAAAACGGTCATATAAAGCTGATCAAGTTTGGGTAGAAAATTACGAATAAAATCAAAAAATATATAATCTAGCATTTCTTTAGATTACGAATCTCTTTTAAAAGAATTTCAATTGCACAAGTTTGAGATAATAATATTAAATTATTTTTTCACTAAATCATTGCTTTTCAATTAATTGCCTAAAAAAACTTGATATAAATTGGGAATATTTTAATATTTAAAGAATAAATTTGTGTAAATCTATTAAATAAATTTATCAAGTTTCCCTCGCCATTTCAAAGTAAATTGCCACAATTAATTAAATAACAATAATATATAACAGAAAATGATTCACTCTTTATATGTTAAATAAATTAATTATATATTTAAAATTGTGATGGTGAGATAACATTGGATTTTTTTAATTAGATTAAAATATTAATTCCTAAATATATAATTTCCATTTGGTGTTTAAAATATACATTTCTAACCAAAGATCTTTCTTTCTTGATTATCTGCTACCAGCTGTATTTCACCCTCATGCTATTTTTCATTAGTGTTTTCATGAGCTTTATTCAAACAAATG
The DNA here is from genome assembly GCA_000711775.1 of Oxytricha trifallax. Classification (NCBI taxonomy): domain Eukaryota; phylum Ciliophora; class Spirotrichea; order Sporadotrichida; family Oxytrichidae; genus Oxytricha; species Oxytricha trifallax. Next base: position 7,611 of record ARYC01016367.1, read on the forward strand.
AGTAACAAAAGAGAGTGGTTGCATCTACATCAACCCATTTTTAGAATATATAATCTTGTGTCACTAGCACTTTAGTCAAGTAAATAGTCTTTTAGAAATTAAGTATGTTATCTTGCTGAGAGTCAAACCATTCTCATGCTCGTCTTACTAAATTCCTTGAAATTCAGAATCATTTATCTTCTTGTTGAATGTTTATTTTTCCTAGCTATAGCTTGCTATTGAATTCAATCAGTCAAAATTTATGCAAAATTGAGGATGTAGAAATTCTTAAATATAGAATATACAACAATAAATGAAATATTGCCTTATTTTTATATGTAATTTGTTTTTTATCAAACTTTTATAAACTTACTTTGTTTAAATACATCCGTTTTAAGATCTATTCTTGTGCATTCATAAAATTTTTTCATTAAAATTAAAATTTAATCTAATAAAATAAATAATTAAATATGATAAATCTATCGCACAATTATGCATGATAATTTTAATAACATTACTATTGGTTTTTCTCACAAATAAAAATTAATTACTTATTCAAACATAAATATATTAAAGACAAAAAATCTTTAAATTGTCATACTTATTATACTAATTAATTTTTAGTTTACTCTCAATATTTTATATGAGTAAATTAATAATAAAATGCTCAATACGATCTATCATTTAATATGATATAAATCTATAAAATATCCATAAATATAATTTAAATTAAATATAATATTTAATCATTGGAACCAAGTAGTAAAAATAAATAAATTTTACCACTTAGCTCCAAAAATATTTAATAAAATTAAGAATCTTAAATATTTTAAATAAATAATTATAATAATTATATATGATACTAGACTGTATAGATTTTAATATTTAGACTATTTCATATTCAAGATTTTTATAATGTTTTTACTCAATATATTTGTCTAGTTCATAACTCTGCTCTCTTCTTAATCTTAATCTTTACTTTTCCTTTGATTGAAGATGACTTTATAATTTTATATAAGAACTCAGGTATCTTGTTGCAGAATATCTGCATTCCTTTTTTATCTTTCTAGTTATCACTTTTTCCTTTTTTTATTTTTTAAGAAATTTGTTAATCCCATATTTTCCTTCTTTTTGATAGTTGCCAAGTGATTTATTTTTAATTTATTAATTAATTAATTATAATTCTCTGATTTCATTAATATAATTCACAGCTCTTATTAATTTTTCAATTATTTGATTTCAATATAAATTCATCAGACTCTGTTTCATTTTCTACCGTAAATCTTTGTAAATTGCTTTTTATTAGTCAGTACTCATGCTCTTAAATTTACTTATATTTGCTTTAATCAACGTCATATTTGCAATTAACTCTATTAATATAAGACTTGCTATGTCAAATAATATATATTCACTCAATTATGAAAAATAATAGAGAATCGGTAAATATATTTTGATATGAATTTAAATAATAATTATTCGTATAGAGGGTAGCAGAAATGGAATCCAGAAACAGCTTTTTCATCTCTCCATTCTCCTTCGTATTTAGCTCCATCTGGCCATACTTACTTTGCTGTTTCCATTTTTTTCCAGTGTCTCACGAGCTCTCAGTCTACTGACGTTACCACTCGTGCTGGTAAGTATTGCTGAAATTAAAGAATTTCATATATGTTTTTTGTAACTTACAAATTTTAGTGAATAACCAGCTGCTCCAGGAACAACATCTTTAGGTTTTCATTTAGTAATTCTTAATTTCATTTTTATTTATCAATTCTCGATTATTTTTTATGAGTATTTAGAGGATCTGTAAAGTCAATGCTTAATTCAAACAATTTGCTCAACCATTATTTGATTGCGTCGAAAAGAAGATTTTGTGAAGCACAAAAGTTAAGATTAATGTCGTAATTGGTTTTTGTTTTCCATTAATTTATTAAAATAACCGTCTGCAAACAATGTTTTGTTTTGAAAGATATTTTTCTTTTCTATAGCTCCTTTCATTTTTGTTAAATTTAATCATTCATTCTCTTTTTGTTTTTGAATCTAGAATGTTCTGATTAATATTTTTCATGCTCTTCTATAACAAAATTAGTATTATTTCATTTAAGTTTGTTTCTTTTAGTTAGGTTACATTCTTTAGTGACCAATGTGGAATGACTCTTGCCCATCTAAATGCAATTCATTTTAAAAAAAGCAATACCTTTTAATTTTGATAATTTTATGGAATTAAGCGGCCAATAATCATTGCTTTACTTCTGTTAATAATAAACTAGCTTTAAAAAATATTTTATTAAACTTTCTTAAAAAATTAGGTGTTATAGTAAATTTGAAGAATAAGTAGGTTTCGTCCACTATTTCATATTAAATACTTAAATCATTTATTGTGATAAATTCTTAAAGGACTAACCATTTTTTATTTGGAGAGTGAAAAGATTAATTTAAATGTAAATGATGGAAGAAATATATGCAAAATTTTAGAGATTTAATTTAAGGTATCAAAATAATGTTATTTACCATGTAATTACTTAAGACTATCACTCTTAATGATTAATTAAGTTTTAAATCAAAAACCAAATATTAAAAAATAAATTAAGAAATTTAAAGTGTTCATGCTTATAAAATTCTAATATTAATCATCTTGAAAATTATAGAGTACATATTAATAATTAATAAACTTTTACATCAATAAAATAAATATCATTTTGTTTTATTTTGTTAAAATTTCTAAAAAACAAACAAAATATAAGTAGTTCTTTCGAAAATAAATGAGTATTCAAAAATACGAAAGATTTATCTATAACGTTATTAAATTGATTTATTTTTTTAAAAAAACATTTTTTGTTATTAATTAATTACAATTAATAAGTTTGAATATAGAAGTAGAGGGCATAACATATAGAAACTATTTTAGTGGTGAGTAGCATTGAATCGCTTATGGAAGAAAATTAAAAAAAAAGATCAAAATTTAATTAAAAATGTCTGATACAAATAATAAGTATTATTATTATTATTACTTGCTAATGTATAAATAAATAATTAAATTAGTTAGTTGTGATTATGCTTAATTACACAAGTGAATCTGGATTAACTGCATCGCCGCAAGACTCCTCTCTCGTCACTAGTGTGATTTGATTTCCTTAATGATTTTTAATATCTTGATTTCCAGTAGGTAGTTTGATCGCCTTGCATGTTTTCATCATGCTATTGTAACTGCTCTCTGAGTATTATTGATCGTAGAGGAAGAATTCAATTTAATTTATGAGCCACAAATCTATGCAAAAGAATATAGTCCAGCTACCACACCTAGGGTTGACATTCGGCTATTCGGTTCTAACAGTTAATATAGCAGATCAAACTCTCATCAGTCCTACTTGGTCCTAAGCGACATTAAAAAGTAATAATAATACATACATTAAGCTAAATAATTTAAGAAAAATTAAACTAATAAGATATTAGAGAGCGGGTAATATTGTACTATTGTATAGAATTTTTAAAATAGTGGAAATAAAGATTCAAGCTCGCTTGTGCGGGGGCCAGATAATTATGAACCTTAAATTATAATATACAAGATAAGACTCTCATAGTTTAATGCGCAATTAAATCAATATTTAAGATGACTTTACAAATTTTAATTTTAAAGGCTCAAGGATTGGAGAGTAAAGACTTCTGTATTATTCCTTCAAATTGCACGTCGTACTACAATAAAATTTATCAATCAATCCTTATATGTCCAAAGAGTTGTGATTTGTAAACTAATCATAAATCTTTTTATAATAATTGTGCATAAAATAGTTGGAGTCTCAAAGACAATTGTTCACCTCGAGGTACCCCCACCCACACTTCCCTCCACCCTATAAACCGAGGTACCCCCCAACTTCAAAAAAGAAGTCCCCCAAAAATACCCCACTTTGCGTGAAAAATCTTATTTACAAGGACTGAATCGACTTCCTTCATGACATCTCACTTTCTTAACAATATTTATATATAAAATTCTATAAATTTTTTAATTTTTCTTTTCATTTCAATTGTTTTATTTTGATGTTATTTTTTACTTTTGACAACTCGCATTTCGTCTGTCTTCTTTTTAAGAGATATACTCCCATAAGAAAATATATTAAAATTGAGACTATATTATCTAATAACAACATTAAACTTCTTGCAGATTTTATTATGGCATTAAAAATTCAAATGCCATTTTCATCCTAATCAATTAAATTCGATTTTAAAATATAAATTAACATGAATAAAATTTTCAAAAAATTATTTACTTTCTTGATAAATAATTATGAAACATATAATATAAATGAAAAAGATTTTTAATGAGTAAATTTATTTAATATTATTTCAATATGTTGAATTTAGACCAAATAAGATAAATTTTTGTATTAAAAATCTTATTCATTTATATTATATGTTTCATAATTGTTAATCAAGAAAGTAAATAATTTTTTTAAAAATTTTATTCATGTTAATTTCTATTTTAAAATTGAATTTAGATGATTGGGATTTAAATGACTTTTTTAATTTTTAATGCAGAATAAATTCTGCAAGAAGTCTAAAGTTGCAATTAGATAATGTTGTCTCAATTCAAATATATTTTCATATGGGAGTATATCTCTTAAAAAGAAGACAGACGAAATGCGAGTTGTCAAAAGTAAAAAATAACATCAAAATAAAACAATTGAAATGAAAAGAAAAATTAAAAAATTTATAGAATTTTATATATAAATATTGTTAAGAAAGTGAGAACCTCAGGGTCAACAAATATTTAAGTTGACATTTACAAATGTCAACTTTGAAGGTTCAAGGATTGTAGAACAAAGACAACTGTACATTTTTAGAGCATTATTTAAATTGAAAGAATAAAGATTTAATTTCTTGTAATAAATTGTTCATAAATTAGTTGTAGTTCTCTCCTATTTATTAAATATTAAAATAAATTGTTGACTTTTTTTATTTTTTGTATTTAATATTGATCTTTAATATCTTCTTTGTATTAATTTTTTTGTAATTTTTAATTTTTTATTCATAGTTTTCACAGTAGCTTTTATTTACAATTATTTTATAATCCTCAACATTATTTAATATTTTACTCTTTTTATTTTAATATGCTATATTTCTCTTTAACAGAGAAACATTATATTTATATTAACCTTTTAATTAAAAATACCTATTGCATGAATAAAATTATCTCATCCATCATCTTCTTATTGTGCATAACAATTAACTGATGATGTTCTCGTAATTGAAATCCTTGCTCCTCTATAATTATTTAGCTTATTTATTCATGCTTTAACTTTTTGCCCTATATTATTTCATCCTTCACCAATTTGCCAGAGTTATACTTTTTTATAATTACATAATCTAATTTAATTGAATAGCAATAAACACTACTTTTTCAATAATCCAAAAGATATAATCCTAAGCCTTAAATATATGTCGTTAAATAAATACGTGGATATTGAAATAAAGAATTATATTTTTTCTAGTTAATTAGAATTTATTGACCAAGTAGCAGACTTACTATAAGGCAAATAAGAATGAAATAATGGTGGATTACACAAGAGTTCTGAACTCCAGCATTCTATATACCGAAGATATATGAATAAATTTTCAATTTTGTAAATTAGAAATGATAAACTATTAGAAATAAAAAAGAATTTCATGATCAAGACCTCTTTTATAGATTTTCGACAACATATTTTAATATGAATAGCTATTTAAGATAGCTTATTTGATTGATTAAAGAAAAAGATAAAACCCCATTGAATGAATTGAAAAAGGTGACAAAAGGTAACATTGAATCTTTAAAAATGAATAAATAGCACAATTAATGATAGATTTTAATTATAATTATAGTAAGTTCACAATTAAACTCCAACCATTAATAATGAAAAAAGACACTCTCAATCCAACCGAAACTAATCAACCCTGCTATGTCAATGAACGATAGTGAATCAGAGCATTAAGCCTCACAGCTCTAGATGGCGACCTCCCTTAGACAGTGATCTGATTCAGGATGATTAGAAGTACATGACTACTTCTAATGGCTTCCAGTAATGAGAACAATGAGCTAAAACAACCAGCGGGGAGCCCTCTAGGCATGGAAGCAGGGGAAGAGGACAGTGGAGACAAAGATGCATGTACCTTCGATAATCACACCGTTGCAAGCATCAACATCGCATGGCTGCCATAGAGCATCAGGGGTTTTGTAGGGTTAACAGTCATGTGACTCTTTCTGGTGATGTCTACTATGCTCGAAAGGCTCTGAGGAGCTGAAAGATGAGTATTTGCGTTGTTTATCTGATTCCTTATAGCATTGTAAGTGAGATGGGCATGATATTGCGAACACATTTGAGCTGAATCTACTCGTATTAAGCACAAAGATTGTATTAGTAAGAGAGATGGAAGGCCTTGTATAGCCTGAAACCCGAGGATAACTAAGCATTGACACTCCTGACATCTGAGCATGTTGCCTTTGGTGCGAAGATGTGACATTGCAGCTCTGAAGCACGAGAGTGGAAGGGATCCTCATTTGATGATATGCTAAAGGGCTTACAGCTAGTAGGATAGTGCTTCAGGGATCCTTAGCCCAGCTTACTTCAAGATTTACATCTCCTTCGAAAGTCTATTCAATCTAATAGGAAAGCGCTATGGCTGATCTACTGTATCAGGGAGGAAATCAGATAACCACCAGAAGAAAGCGGCAAAGAGCTATAGGAAAGCATCTGCATGCAAGAAGCGCGTGACTGTAGCTCGAGATTCAACTCAAAGAGATGAGTAAGGCGCCTGGTTGAAAGGCTATGGTATAGCATGAGAAACAAAAATGCTCGTGTATCTCGGCCCCTGAAATAGATGTCTTAGTCGGAGACTCCATCTCCCTGCGTCTTTGCATAGTGAATCGCATGATATCTCTGGCTATCCACCATTCGAAGATTCGCCCCTTACTTCGTCAGCAAAACTGAAAGTCCCAATATGCCCTGAATTCCCAATGTAAGTATTTTGACAATTTTCTGAAGAAGCCCATTAAACCTCTACTGTAGGCTAGAGTGCAGATAGAAACCTCGAAACTGATGCCGAGGATGTGCTCTTCCTTCCCGCTGATAAAGCAATGGAGTCCCTAATATCTTCATCTTAAAAAATCTTCTTTTGAACAGCTGCCTATCTGTCAACATTTGGACAAAAGTGTCAACATTCTGACATCAAGAATCTTAAGTGTAGAATATGTGTGCATTGAAGAGCCACGATCAAGAGCGAAGACCCCAGAGTGAATGAGCCATGAAAACCAAGTGGAAGGAAAGCATTAACATGAATCTCATGAGGGCTTGCAGTCTAATTGAGGGGAGCTCCAGCAATAGTACGATTCACAATACAGCTCTTTTGCACTTAGTCTCTATGCCATATCTCTCAAGATTCCTGCTAAACACATTGAATTCTTGTGAAAGGTTGCCTATAAAGTAATGATGCTCTTTTATATTTAAATAATCTCTCCTATATATATTTAGCTAATGGGGTTTGTTTTTGTATTTAATTTTCATTTTCACTAATTTTTAAATTCTTTTACCTAAAATTTAAAGAAACTAGTTTTAAAACTATTGTAGTTACTCAATGAAGATTTGATTTAAATCTAATATATTTCATAATTAATTCAGAGGAAAATACTTATTAACATCCTGAATCTTAATAAAAAAACACCAAGTTTGAATCACTTAAACTTTTGAATAGTGTATATTTCAAACTTATTTAATTATTTATAAGTGCTTAAGAATAAATGAGTTTTAATTATGAATATTTACATACTGTGTTTATAAAATATAATGAATGTAAAATTAAATCAAATAATTAAAAGTATATATATTAAAGAAACATGGAGTAATGAAGCAAGCAAGACAACGTACAATT
>ARYC01016368.1:0-15935 GCA_000711775.1 Oxytricha trifallax
TTGGGCTTTTATGAAGATTATAAGAGTATAGTAATCTTAATTAAGTACTTTGACTATGTTCAAGTTCAATTCATGAAATCCTATAATCCTCTCCCCTTGATTTGAAAATCTTAAAACCCTATGTTTAACATAATTCCTAATCTATACCTACAACAAATCTTTAAATGCCTATAACTTTGCGCTTTTTGAAGATATGATAAAACGCATTTCATATTCGTGCTGAGCGAGGTTCAAATAACTTGAATTGATATTTTCGGATGTTCTTAGGAAAAATAAATTAGATGCTGCATTTGGAGGGGGAAGGGCTCAGCCTTGGAATGATTTTGAAAAGTCAAAACATTGTAATATTGACCTCACCATAACTTTCGAAAATGAATAATAATAAGTGTTCCGGTGTTTCACTCTTGTTCAGGAGCCCAAATTTAGTGGACTTGCTTGATTCCAGGTCATACCATGAACTTCAGTGTCTCTTTCCAAAAGCCCTTTAATCCTTAAAATAAGCCTCCTTAAGTTACGATCATGTCATCCTATTTATAATTAAAATGGCTGTATCTCCGAGAGTTCTAAAGATAAATCGATTCTGATTCGATATTCGTTCTCAGCGAGGTCTAAATATCCAGATAAATATAATGCAAGGGCTATTTTTACTTCTAACAAGCAATCATTAATGGGATTGTTGTCAACTCAAATAAATTATTTTGTACTTTTGTAAAAAATAAATATTTATATAAAAGTATTATTATTTTAACAAATGGAATAATAAATAGCAGTCTATAAATTAGATCCCATGCTATATAAAAACAAAAATACTTTAATTAATGAATATGCTTAGTTCATTTCATTTCATGGTAAGGAATATTTATAATTTTCAAATTTATGGTGAGAAAGTAACCTTATAAGAAAATGAAGTGCCAAAGTTGGAAATGCTCTTTCAGAATTCAAAATGGCTTATCATAATATTCTGAAAGGGCAAATTCAATTCTGACAACATGATTATGGTAGTCTTAAAATCAACTCTGTTTGTATATTAAACAATAACACTTGGAAACCATAACGATTTGACTTTTCGTTAATGAACGGGACTTTTGTTATTTTATAAAGAAGCCTAGATTTATATTCATTAATGTTGCTTAAAAGGCAATTGCTTAAGAAATTTGTGCTTTAATTTAGTTTGTTATAGTAGAACGAAGCTTATAAGTGTAGAAAGCTATTGCATAAGAAATTTGTTGCTTTAATTTAGTTTGTTATAGTAGAACGAAGCTTATAAGTGTAGAAAGATATTGCATAAGAAATTTGTGCTTTTATAAAGATTATAAGAATATAGTAACATTAATTAAGTACTTTGAATATGTTCAAGTTCAATTAATTCTGATTTGAAAATCTTTAAACCCTATGTTTAACATACTTCCTAATCTATACCTACAACAAAACTTCAAATGCCCATAACTTTGCGCTTTTTTGAAGATATGATAAAACGAATTTCATATTCGTGCTGAGCGAGGTTTAAATAACTAGAATCGATATTTTCAGGTGCTCTTAGGAAAAATAAATTAGAAGCTGCATTTTGGCGGGGAAGGGTACGGCCCTTGAAAGATTTTGAATAAGTCATAACATTGACACATTGACCCCACTTTAACTTTAGAAAAATGACTTAATAATTAGTGTTCCGGTCTTTCACTCTTGTTCAGGAGCCCAAATTTAGTGGACTTGCTTGATTCCAGGTCATACCATGAACTTCAGTGTCTCTTTCCAAAAACACTTTAATCCTTAAAATCAGCCTCCTTAAGTTACGATCATGTCATCCTATTTATAATTAAAATGGCTGTATCTCCGAGAGTTCTTAAGATAAATCGATTCTGATTCGATATTCGTTCTCAGCGAGGTCTAAATATCCAGATAAATATAATGCGGGGGCTATTTTACTTCTAACAAGCAATCATTAATGGGATTGTTGTCAACTCAAATAAATTATTTTGTACTTTTGTAAAAAATAAATATTTATATATAATTATTATTATTATAACAGATGGAATAATAAATAGCAGTCTATAAATTAGATCCCATGCTATATAAAAACAAAAATACTTTAATTAATGAATATGCTTAGTTCATTTCATTTCATGGTAAGGAATATTTATGATTTTCAAATTTATGGTGAGAAAGTAACCTTATAAGAAAATGAAGTGCCAAAGTTGGAAATGCTGTTTCAGAATTCAAAATGGCTTATCATAATATTCTGAAAGGGCAAATTCAATTTTGACAACATGATTAAAAATGGTAGTCTTAAAATCAATTCTGTTTATATATTAAACAATAGCGCTTGGAAACCATAACGATTTGACTTTTCGTTAATGACCGGGACTTTTGTTATTTTATAAAGAAGCCTAGATTTAAATTCATTAATGTTGCTTAAAAAGCAATTGCTTAAGAAATTTGTGCTTTAATTTAGTTTGTTATAGTAGCAACGAAGGGCTTATAAGTGCAGAAAGGCTTATTGCATAAGAATTTGTGCTTTATTTAGTTTGTTTGTTATAGTAGAACGAAGCTTATAAGTGTAGAAAGATATTGCATAAGAAATTTGTGCTTTTATAAAGATTATAAGAATATAGTAACATTAATTAAGTACTTTGAATATGTTCAAGTTCAATTAATTCTGATTTGAAAATCTTTAAACCCTATGTTTAACATACTTCCTAATCTATACCTACAACAAAACTTCAAATGCCCATAACTTTGCGCTTTTTTGAAGATATGATAAAACGAATTTCATATTCGTGCTGAGCGAGGTTTAAATAACTAGAATCGATATTTTCAGGTGCTCTTAGGAAAAATAAATTAGAAGCTGCATTTTGGCGGGGAAGGGTACTGCCCTGGAAAGATTTTGAATAAGTCATAACATTGACACATTGACCCCACTTTAACTTTAGAAAATGACTTAATAATTAGTGTTCCGGTCTTTCACTCTTGTTCAGGAGCCCAAATTTAGTGGACTTGCTTGATTCCAGGTCATACCATGAACTTCAGTGTCTCTTTCCAAAAACACTTTAATCCTTAAAATCAGCCTCCTTAAGTTACGATCATGTCATCCTATTTATAATTAAAATGGCTGTATCTCCGAGAGTTCTTAAGATAAATCTATTCTGATTCGATATTCATGCTCAGCGAGGTCTAAATATCCAGATAACTATAATGCAGTGGCTATTCTTACTTCTAACAAGCAATCAATAATGGGATTGTTGTCAACTCAAATAAATTATTTTGTACTTTTGTAAAAAATAAATATTTATATAAAAGTATTATTATTATTATAACAGATGGAATAATAAAAAGGAGTCTATAAATTAGATCCCATGCTATATAAAAAGAAAAATACTTTAATTAATGAATATGCTTAGTTCATTTCATTTCATGGTAAGGAATATTTATAATTTTCAAATTTATGGTGAGAAAGTAACCTTATAAGAAAATGAAGTGCCAAAGTTGGAAATGCTGTTTCAGAATTCAAAATGGCTTATCATAATATTCTGAAAGGGCAAATTCAATTTTGACAACATGATTAAAAATGGTAGTCTTAAAATCAATTCTGTTTATATATTAAACAATAGCGCTTGGAAACCATAACGATTTGACTTTTCGTTAATGACCGGGACTTTTGTTATTTTATAAAGAAGCCTAGATTTAAATTCATTAATGTTGCTTAAAAAGCAATTGCTTAAGAAATTTGTGCTTTAATTTAGTTTGTTATAGTAGAACGAAGCTATAAGTGCAGGAAAAGCTAATTGCAATAAGAAATTTGTGCTTTAAATTTAGTTTGTTATAGTAGAACGAAGCTTATAAGTGTAGAAAGATATTGCATAAGAAATTTGTGCTTTTATAAAGATTATAAGAATATAGTAACATTAATTAAGTACTTTGAATATGTTCAAGTTCAATTAATTCTGATTTGAAAATCTTTAAACCCTATGTTTAACATACTTCCTAATCTATACCTACAACAAAACTTTAAATGCTTGTAACTTTGAGCTTTTTGGATATATGAAAAATGGCAGTGCATATTCGTGCTTAACGAGGTCTAAATAATTAGAATCGATATTTTCAGGTTTACTTAGGAAATATAAATTATATGCTGCATTTTTACGGGTAAATGCTTGACCCTGGAAAGATTATGAAAAAGTTAAAGCATTGACATATTGACCCTTCCATAACTTTTGAAATTAACTACGCAATTAGTTTTCCGGTGTCTTACTCTTGTTCAGGAGACCAAATTTAGTGAATTTGCTTGATTCCAGGTCATACCATGAACTTCAGTGTCTCTTCCCTTAACCCTTGAATCCTTAAAATCAAGCTCATTTTAAGTAACGATCATGTCATCATATTTATAATTAAAATGATTGTATCTCCGAGAGTTCTAAAGATAAATCGATTCTGATTCGATATTCGTTCTCAGCGAGGTCTAAATATCCAGATAAATATAATGCAAGGGCTATTTTTACTTCTAACAAGCAATCATTAATGGGATTGTTGTCAACTCAAATAAATTATTTTGTACTTTTGTAAAAAATAAATATTTATAATATTATTATTATTATTATTATAACAGATGGAATAATAAAAAGGAGTCTATAAATTAGATCCCATGCTATATAAAAAGAAAAATACTTTAATTAATGAATATGCTTATGTTCATTTCATTTCATGGTAAGGAATATTTATAATTTTCAAATTTATGGTGAGAAAGTAACCTTATAAGAAAATGAAGTGCCAAAGTTGGAAATGCTGTTTCAGAATTCAAAATGGCTTATCATAATATTCTGAAAGGGCAAATTCAATTTTGACAACATGATTAAAAATGGTAGTCTTAAAATCAATTCTGTTTATATATTAAACAATAGCGCTTGGAAACCATAACGATTTGACTTTTCGTTAATGACCGGGACTTTTGTTATTTTATAAAGAAGCCTAGATTTAAATTCATTAATGTTGCTTAAAAAGCAATTGCTTAAGAAATTTGTGCTTTAATTTAGTTTGTTATAGTAGAACGAAAGCTTATATAGTGCAGAAAAGCTATTGCCATAAGAAATTTGTGGCTGTTAATTTAGTTTGTTATAGTAGAACGAAGCTTATAAGTGTAGAAAGATATTGCATAAGAAATTTGTGCTTTTATAAAGATTATAAGAATATAGTAACATTAATTAAGTACTTTGAATATGTTCAAGTTCAATTAATTCTGATTTGAAAATCTTTAAACCCTATGTTTAACATACTTCCTAATCTATACCTACAACAAAACTTCAAATGCCCATAACTTTGCGCTTTTTTGAAGATATGATAAAACGAATTTCATATTCGTGCTGAGTGAGGTTTAAATAACTAGAATCGATATTTTCAGGTGCTCTTAGGAAAAATAAGTTAGATGCTGCATTTTGGCGGGGAAGGGTACGGCCCTGGAAAGATTTTGAATAAGTCATAACATTGACATATTGACCCCCACTTTAACTTTAGAAAATGACTTAATAATTAGTGTTCAGGTGTTTCACTCTTGTTCAGGAGCCCAAATTTAGTGGACTTGCTTGATTCCAGGTCATACCATGAACTTCAGTGTCTCTTTCCAAAAGCCCTTTAATCCTTAAAATAAGCCTCCTTAAGTTACGATCATGTCATCCTATTTATAATTAAAATGGCTGTATCTCCGAGAGTTCTAAAGATAAATCGATTCTGATTCGATATTCGTTCTCAGCGAGGTCTAAATATCCAGATAAATATAATGCAAGGGCTATTTTTACTTCTAACAAGCAATCATTAATGGGATTGTTGTCAACTCAAATAAATTATTTTGTACTTTTGTAAAAAATAAATATTTATATATTATTATTATTATTATTATAACAGATGGAATAATAAAAAGGAGTCTATAAATTAGATCCCATGCTATATAAAAAGAAAAATACTTTAATTAATGAATATGCTTAGGTTCATTTCATTTCATGGTAAGGAATATTTATAATTTTCAAATTTATGGTGAGAAAGTAACCTTATAAGAAAATGAAGTGCCAAAGTTGGAAATGCTCTTTCAGAATTCAAAATGGCTTATCATAATATTCTGAAAGGGCAAATTCAATTCTGACAACATGATTATGGTAGTCTTAAAATCAAATCTGTTTATATATTAAACAATAACGCTTGGAAACCATAACGATTTGACTTTTCGTTAATGAACGGGACTTTTGTTATTTTATAAAGAAGCCTAGATTTATATTCATTAATGTTGCTTAAAAGGCAATTGCTTAAGAAATTTGTGCTTTAATTTAGTTTGTTATAGTAGAACGAAGCTTATAAGTGTAGAAAGCTATTGCATAAGAAATTTGTTGCTTTAAATTTAGTTTGTTATAGTAGAACGAAGCTTATAAGTGTAGAAAGATATTGCATAAGAAATTTGTGCTTTTATAAAGATTATAAGAATATAGTAACATTAATTAAGTACTTTGAATATGTTCAAGTTCAATTAATTCTGATTTGAAAATCTTTAAACCCTATGTTTAACATACTTCCTAATCTATACCTACAACAAAACTTCAAATGCCCATAACTTTGCGCTTTTTGAAGATATGATAAAACGAATTTCATATTCGTGCTGAGCGAGGTTTAAATAACTAGAATCGATATTTTCAGGTGCTCTTAGGGAAAATAAATTAGAAGCTGCATTTTGGCGGGGAAGGGTACGGCCCTGGAAAGATTTTGAATAAGTCATAACATTGACACATTGACCCCACTTTAACTTTAGAAAATGACTTAATAATTAGTGTTCCGGTGTTTCACTCTTGTTCAGGAGCCCAAATTTAGTGGACTTGCTTGATTCCAGGTCATACCATGAACTTCAGAGTCTCTTTCCAAAAACCCTTTAATCCTTAAAATCAGCCTCCTTAAGTTACGATCATGTCATCCTATTTATAATTAAAATGGCTGTATCTCCGAGAGTTCTTAAGTTAAATCGATTCTGATTCGATATTCGTTCTCAGCGAGGTCTAAATATCCAGATAAATATAATGCGGGGGCTATTTTACTTCTAACAAGCAATCATTAATGGGATTGTTGTCAACTCAAATAAATTATTTTGTACTTTTGTAAAAAATAAATATTTATATATAATTATTATTATTATTATAACAGATGGAATAATAAAAAGGAGTCTATAAATTAGATCCCATGCTATATAAAAAGAAAAATACTTTAATTAATGAATATGCTTAGTTCATTTCATTTCATGGTAAGGAATATTTATAATTTTCAAATTTATGGTGAGAAAGTAACCTTATAAGAAAATGAAGTGCCAAAGTTGGAAATGCTGTTTCAGAATTCAAAATGGCTTATCATAATATTCTGAAAGGGCAAATTCAATTTTGACAACATGATTAAAAATGGTAGTCTTAAAATCAATTCTGTTTATATATTAAACAATAGCGCTTGGAAACCATAACGATTTGACTTTTCGTTAATGACCGGGACTTTTGTTATTTTATAAAGAAGCCTAGATTTAAATTCATTAATGTTGCTTAAAAAGCAATTGCTTAAGAAATTTGTGCTTTAATTTAGTTTGTTATAGTAGAACCGAAGCTTATAAGTGGCAGAAAGCTATTTGCATAAGAAATTTGTGGCTTTAATTTAGTTTGTTATAGTAGAACGAAGCTTATAAGTGTAGAAAGATATTGCATAAGAAATTTGTGCTTTTATAAAGATTATAAGAATATAGTAACATTAATTAAGTACTTTGAATATGTTCAAGTTCAATTAATTCTGATTTGAAAATCTTTAAACCCTATGTTTAACATACTTCCTAATCTATACCTACAACAAAACTTCAAATGCCCATAACTTTGCGCTTTTTGAAGATATGATAAAACGAATTTCATATTCGTGCTGAGCGAGGTTTAAATAACTAGAATCGATATTTTCAGGTGCTCTTAGGAAAAATAAATTAGAAGCTGCATTTTGGCGGGGAAGGGTACTGCCCTGGAAAGATTTTGAATAAGTCATAACATTGACATATTGACCCCACTTTAACTTTAGAAAATGACTTAATAATTAGTGTTCCGGTGTTTCACTCATGTTCAGGAGCCCAAATTTAGTGGACTTGCTTGATTCCAGGTCATACCATGAACTTCAGTGTCTCTTTCCAAACACCCTTTAATCCTTAAAATCAGCCTCCTTAAGTTACGATCATGTCATCCTATTTATAATTAAAATGGCTGTATCTCCGAGAGTTCTTAAGATAAATCGATTCTGATTCGATATTCGTTCTCAGCGAGGTCTAAATATCCAGATAAATATAATGCGGGGGCTATTTTACTTCTAACAAGCAATCATTAATGGGATTGTTGTCAACTCAAATAAATTATTTTGTACTTTTGTAAAAAATAAATATTTATATATAATTATTATTATTATTATAAACAGATGGTTAATAATAAATAGCAGTCTATAAATTAGATCCCATGCTATATAAAAACAAAAATACTTTAATTAATGAATATGCTTAGTTCATTTCATTTCATGGTAAGGAATATTTATGATTTTCAAATTTATGGTGAGAAAGTAACCTTATAAGAAAATGAAGTGCCAAAGTTGGAAATGCTGTTTCAGAATTCAAAATGGCTTATCATAATATTCTGAAAGGGCAAATTCAATTTTGACAACATGATTAAAAATGGTAGTCTTAAAATCAATTCTGTTTATATATTAAACAATAGCGCTTGGAAACCATAACGATTTGACTTTTCGTTAATGACCGGGACTTTTGTTATTTTATAAAGAAGCCTAGATTTAAATTCATTAATGTTGCTTAAAAAGCAATTGCTTAAGAAATTTGTGCTTTAATTTAGTTTGTTATAGTAGAACGAAGCTTATAAGTGTAGAAAGCTATTGTGCATAAGAAATTTGTGGCCTTTAATTTAGTTTGTTATAGTAGAACGAAGCTTATAAGTGTAGAAAGATATTGCATAAGAAATTTGTGCTTTTATAAAGATTATAAGAATATAGTAACATTAATTAAGTACTTTGAATATGTTCAAGTTCAATTAATTCTGATTTGAAAATCTTTAAACCCTATGTTTAACATACTTCCTAATCTATACCTACAACAAAACTTCAAATGCCCATAACTTTGCGCTTTTTTGAAGATATGATAAAACGAATTTCATATTCGTGCTGAGCGAGGTTTAAATAACTAGAATCGATATTTTCAGGTGCTCTTAGGAAAAATAAATTAGAAGCTGCATTTTGGCGGGGAAGGGTACGGCCCTTGAAAGATTTTGAATAAGTCATAACATTGACACATTGACCCCACTTTAACTTTAGAAAATGACTTAATAATTAGTGTTCAGGTGTTTCACTCTTGTTCAGGAGCCCAAATTTAGTGGACTTGCTTGATTCCAGGTCATACCATGAACTTCAGTGTCTCTTTCCAAAAGCCCTTTAATCCTTAAAATAAGCCTCCTTAAGTTACGATCATGTCATCCTATTTATAATTAAAATGGCTGTATCTCCGAGAGTTCTAAAGATAAATCGATTCTGATTCGATATTCGTTCTCAGCGAGGTCTAAATATCCAGATAAATATAATGCAAGGGCTATTTTTACTTCTAACAAGCAATCATTAATGGGATTGTTGTCAACTCAAATAAATTATTTTGTACTTTTGTAAAAAATAAATATTTATATATTATTATTATTATTATTATAACAGATGGAATAATAAAAAGGAGTCTATAAATTAGATCCCATGCTATATAAAAAGAAAAATACTTTAATTAATGAATATGCTTAGTTCATTTCATTTCATGGTAAGGAATATTTATAATTTTCAAATTTATGGTGAGAAAGTAACCTTATAAGAAAATGAAGTGCCAAAGTTGGAAATGCTCTTTCAGAATTCAAAATGGCTTATCATAATATTCTGAAAGGGCAAATTCAATTCTGACAACATGATTATGGTAGTCTTAAAATCAAATCTGTTTATATATTAAACAATAACGCTTGGAAACCATAACGATTTGACTTTTCGTTAATGAACGGGACTTTTGTTATTTTATAAAGAAGCCTAGATTTATATTCATTAATGTTGCTTAAAAGGCAATTGCTTAAGAAATTTGTGCTTTAATTTAGTTTGTTATAGTAGAACGAAGCTTATAAGTGTAGAAAGCTATTTGCATAAGAAATTTTTTGTGGCTTATAATTTAGTTTGTTATAGTAGAACGAAGCTTATAAGTGTAGAAAGATATTGCATAAGAAATTTGTGCTTTTATAAAGATTATAAGAATATAGTAACATTAATTAAGTACTTTGAATATGTTCAAGTTCAATTAATTCTGATTTGAAAATCTTTAAACCCTATGTTTAACATACTTCCTAATCTATACCTACAACAAAACTTCAAATGCCCATAACTTTGCGCTTTTTGAAGATATGATAAAACGAATTTCATATTCGTGCTGAGCGAGGTTTAAATAACTAGAATCGATATTTTCAGGTGCTCTTAGGGAAAATAAATTAGAAGCTGCATTTTGGCGGGGAAGGGTACGGCCCTGGAAAGATTTTGAATAAGTCATAACATTGACACATTGACCCCACTTTAACTTTAGAAAATGACTTAATAATTAGTGTTCCGGTCTTTCACTCTTGTTCAGGAGCCCAAATTTAGTGGACTTGCTTGATTCCAGGTCATACCATGAACTTCAGTGTCTCTTTCCAAAAACACTTTAATCCTTAAAATCAGCCTCCTTAAGTTACGATCATGTCATCCTATTTATAATTAAAATGGCTGTATCTCCGAGAGTTCTTAAGATAAATCTATTCTGATTCGATATTCATGCTCAGCGAGGTCTAAATATCCAGATAACTATAATGCAGTGGCTATTCTTACTTCTAACAAGCAATCAATAATGGGATTGTTGTCAACTCAAATAAATTATTTTGTACTTTTGTAAAAAATAAATATTTATATAAAAGTATTATTTATTATTATAACAGATGGAATAATAAAAAGGAGTCTATAAATTAGATCCCATGCTATATAAAAAGAAAAATACTTTAATTAATGAATATGCTTAGTTCATTTCATTTCATGGTAAGGAATATTTATAATTTTCAAATTTATGGTGAGAAAGTAACCTTATAAGAAAATGAAGTGCCAAAGTTGGAAATGCTCTTTCAGAATTCAAAATGGCTTATCATAATATTCTGAAAGGGCAAATTCAATTCTGACAACATGATTATGGTAGTCTTAAAATCAAATCTGTTTATATATTAAACAATAACGCTTGGAAACCATAACGATTTGACTTTTCGTTAATGAACGGGACTTTTGTTATTTTATAAAGAAGCCTAGATTTATATTCATTAATGTTGCTTAAAAGGCAATTGCTTAAGAAATTTGTGCTTTAATTTAGTTTGTTATAGTAGAACGAAGCTTATAAGTGTAGAAAGCTATTGCCATAAGAAATTTTGTGCTTTAATTTAGTTTGTTATAGTAGAACGAAGCTTATAAGTGTAGAAAGATATTGCATAAGAAATTTGTGCTTTTATAAAGATTATAAGAATATAGTAACATTAATTAAGTACTTTGAATATGTTCAAGTTCAATTAATTCTGATTTGAAAATCTTTAAACCCTATGTTTAACATACTTCCTAATCTATACCTACAACAAAACTTCAAATGCCCATAACTTTGCGCTTTTTTGAAGATATGATAAAACGAATTTCATATTCGTGCTGAGCGAGGTTTAAATAACTAGAATCGATATTTTCAGGTGCTCTTAGGGAAAATAAATTAGAAGCTGCATTTTGGCGGGGAAGGGTACGGCCCTGGAAAGATTTTGAATAAGTCATAACATTGACACATTGACCCCACTTTAACTTTAGAAAATGACTTAATAATTAGTGTTCAGGTGTTTCACTCTTGTTCAGGAGCCCAAATTTAGTGGACTTGCTTGATTCCAGGTCATACCATGAACTTCAGTGTCTCTTTCCAAAAGCCCTTTAATCCTTAAAATAAGCCTCCTTAAGTTACGATCATGTCATCCTATTTATAATTAAAATGGCTGTATCTCCGAGAGTTCTAAAGATAAATCGATTCTGATTCGATATTCGTTCTCAGCGAGGTCTAAATATCCAGATAAATATAATGCAAGGGCTATTTTTACTTCTAACAAGCAATCATTAATGGGATTGTTGTCAACTCAAATAAATTATTTTGTACTTTTGTAAAAAATAAATATTTATAATATTATTATTATTATTATTATAACAGATGGAATAATAAAAAGGAGTCTATAAATTAGATCCCATGCTATATAAAAAGAAAAATACTTTAATTAATGAATATGCTTAGTTCATGTTCATTTCATTTCATGGTAAGGAATATTTATAATTTTCAAATTTATGGTGAGAAAGTAACCTTATAAGAAAATGAAGTGCCAAAGTTGGAAATGCTGTTTCAGAATTCAAAATGGCTTATCATAATATTCTGAAAGGGCAAATTCAATTTTGACAACATGATTAAAAATGGTAGTCTTAAAATCAATTCTGTTTATATATTAAACAATAGCGCTTGGAAACCATAACGATTTGACTTTTCGTTAATGACCGGGACTTTTGTTATTTTATAAAGAAGCCTAGATTTAAATTCATTAATGTTGCTTAAAAAGCAATTGCTTAAGAAATTTGTGCTTTAATTTAGTTTGTTATAGTAAGAACGAAGCTTATAAGTGCAGAAAGCTATTGCATAAGAAATTTGTGCTTTAAATTTAGTTTGTTATAGTAGAACGAAGCTTATAAGTGTAGAAAGATATTGCATAAGAAATTTGTGCTTTTATAAAGATTATAAGAATATAGTAACATTAATTAAGTACTTTGAATATGTTCAAGTTCAATTAATTCTGATTTGAAAATCTTTAAACCCTATGTTTAACATACTTCCTAATCTATACCTACAACAAAACTTCAAATGCCCATAACTTTGCGCTTTTTGAAGATATGATAAAACGAATTTCATATTCGTGCTGAGTGAGGTTTAAATAACTAGAATCGATATTTTCAGGTGCTCTTAGGAAAAATAAGTTAGATGCTGCATTTTGGCGGGGAAGGGTACGGCCCTGGAAAGATTTTGAATAAGTCATAACATTGACATATTGACCCCACTTTAACTTTAGAAAATGACTTAATAATTAGTGTTCCGGTCTTTCACTCTTGTTCAGGAGCCCAAATTTAGTGGACTTGCTTGATTCCAGGTCATACCATGAACTTCAGTGTCTCTTTCCAAAAACACTTTAATCCTTAAAATCAGCCTCCTTAAGTTACGATCATGTCATCCTATTTATAATTAAAATGGCTGTATCTCCGAGAGTTCTTAAGATAAATCGATTCTGATTCGATATTCGTTCTCAGCGAGGTCTAAATATCCAGATAAATATAATGCGGGGGCTATTTTACTTCTAACAAGCAATCATTAATGGGATTGTTGTCAACTCAAATAAATTATTTTGTACTTTTGTAAAAAATAAATATTTATATATAATTATTATTATTAATTTTATAAGCAGACTGGAATAATAAATAGGCAGTCTATAAATTAGATCCCATGCTATATAAAATCAAATAACAGCTTTAATTAATGAATACTGGCTTAGTTCATTTCATTTCATGGTAAGGAATATTTATAATTTTCAAATTTATGGTGAGAAAGTAACCTTATAAGAAAATGAAGTGCCAAAGTTGGAAATGCTGTTTCAGAATTCAAAATGGCTTATCATAATATTCTGAAAGGGCAAATTCAATTTTGACAACATGATTAAAAATGGTAGTCTTAAAATCAATTCTGTTTATATATTAAACAATAGCGCTTGGAAACCATAACGATTTGACTTTTCGTTAATGACCGGGACTTTTGTTATTTTATAAAGAAGCCTAGATTTAAATTCATTAATGTTGCTTAAAAAGCAATTGCTTAAGAAATTTGTGCTTTAATTTAGTTTGTTATAGTAGAACGAAAGGTTATTAAGTGCAGAAAGCTAATTGGCATAAGAAATTTGTGCTTTAATTTAGTTTGTTATAGTAGAACGAAGCTTATAAGTGTAGAAAGATATTGCATAAGAAATTTGTGCTTTTATAAAGATTATAAGAATATAGTAACATTAATTAAGTACTTTGAATATGTTCAAGTTCAATTAATTCTGATTTGAAAATCTTTAAACCCTATGTTTAACATACTTCCTAATCTATACCTACAACAAAACTTCAAATGCCCATAACTTTGCGCTTTTTGAAGATATGATAAAACGAATTTCATATTCGTGCTGAGCGAGGTTTAAATAACTAGAATCGATATTTTCAGGTGCTCTTAGGGAAAATAAATTAGAAGCTGCATTTTGGCGGGGAAGGGTACGGCCCTGGAAAGATTTTGAATAAGTCATAACATTGACACATTGACCCCACTTTAACTTTAGAAAATGACTTAATAATTAGTGTTCAGGTGTTTCACTCTTGTTCAGGAGCCCAAATTTAGTGGACTTGCTTGATTCCAGGTCATACCATGAACTTCAGTGTCTCTTTCCAAAAGCCCTTTAATCCTTAAAATAAGCCTCCTTAAGTTACGATCATGTCATCCTATTTATAATTAAAATGGCTGTATCTCCGAGAGTTCTAAAGATAAATCGATTCTGATTCGATATTCGTTCTCAGCGAGGTCTAAATATCCAGATAAATATAATGCAAGGGCTATTTTTACTTCTAACAAGCAATCATTAATGGGATTGTTGTCAACTCAAATAAATTATTTTGTACTTTTGTAAAAAATAAATATTTAATATATTATTATTATTATTATTATAACAGATGGAATAATAAAAAGGAGTCTATAAATTAGATCCCATGCTATATAAAAAGAAAAATACTTTAATTAATGAATATGCTTAGTTTTTTTTCATTTCATTTCATGGTAAGGAATATTTATAATTTTCAAATTTATGGTGAGAAAGTAACCTTATAAGAAAATGAAGTGCCAAAGTTGGAAATGCTCTTTCAGAATTCAAAATGGCTTATCATAATATTCTGAAAGGGCAAATTCAATTCTGACAACATGATTATGGTAGTCTAAAAATCAATTCTGTTTATATTAACAATAACACTTGGAAATGATAACGTTTTGACTAGTCGTTCATGAACCTGAATTTTGTCATTTTATAGAGAAGCCTAGATTTAAATTTATTGAATGTTGCTTAAAAGGCTATTATTACTAAAGAAATTGTGCTTTTATTATGAAGATTATTAGAGAAGAAAGCTTTTGTATAAGAAATTGTTGCTTTAATGAAGTTTATAAGAGTAGAACGAGGTTTATAAGAGTAGAAAGAAGGTTATAAGAGTAGAAAGCTATTGCATAAGAAATTTGTGTTTTAACAAAGATTATAAGAGTATAGTAATCTTAATTAAATACTTTTACTTTATTTAAGTTCCATTCTTGATATTCTTTTATCATCTCCCCTTGATTTGAAAATCTTAATAACCATATGTTTAACATACTTCCTAATCTATGCCTACAACAATACTTTAAATGCCTATAAATTTGCGCGTTTTGAAGATGAGACAAAACGAATTTCATATTCGTGCTAAGCAAGGTCTAAATGACCCGAATCGATATTTTCAGGTGCTCTTAGGAGAAATAAATTAGATGCTGCATTTTGGCAGGGAAGGGTTCGGCCCTGGAAAGATTTTGAAAAAGTCAAAACATTTAAATATTGAACCCACAATAACTTTAGAAAATGACTATATAATCAGTGTCCCGGTGTCACACTCTTGTTCAGGAGCTCAAATTTAGTGGATTTGCTTAATTCCAGGTCATACCATAAACATCAGTGTCTCTTTCCAAAAACCCTTTAATCCATAAATCA
>ARYC01016369.1:0-12855 GCA_000711775.1 Oxytricha trifallax
GATTAAACTCAATTTAATTTCAACTCTACGAATCCCTCACTTAGCATTATTTTTTTATTTTTATGAAGTTTCTATTTACGATCATCTAAATGAACCTTAAATACAAAAATTGAATTGCTATACTCTTAAGTTTAACCAATATTATTATGAATATTAATAAAGATAGATTTAAAATAAATTTATTATTTCTGAAATTGGTAAATTCAACGATTTTTACTGAATTATAAAAGTATCGAATTTTCATGAGTTTAAGTTTTAATTAAGAGATAACCTAGTGATTTTTATTTTGGCATTGCTACAAAATTATAAAGAATTAAAATAGTGGAAATTTGAATAATTCAGCTTATTATGATATAATAACTTATTTGAAATTTTTCATTAATAATTAATCTGTAAACCATAGTGATTGCTTTTTAATTTTATAACAGTTGTCTTTAAATTATTAAATAAGTTATTTAATGTGATTAGCATATTTACCATTAATTATCAATTCTATAATTAGTAAAGTAAAATTGCTGTCAATAAATCAATTTTATAAAATTTACGTATTGGATAAATTTATTCATTTAATTTAAAACATATAAGTAATTAATATTGATCTTGCATTTTAATAGTGTAAATACAAATAAATCATGTTTAAATTGATCTTAAAATATAAAATTAATTAGTATAAGTAAACTATATTTATTATGTAAATTGTCAGGTTTTTGAAATTAATAATACCTAGTCTATAATGCATGTTAAACCACTGTTCACTTATAATAATAGATAGATAAAAGTTTAGAAAGAAGAAATAATTATTAGTTGGTCATTTATTTAAATGTTTATATTGCTTTGTGTTTAAAACTTTAATTAATATAATAAATTGTAAATCTTATATATGAATATTTGGTTTTTGAAAAAGTACCGTGTATGAAATTATTTATGTTGGCTATATTATTAGTAATGACTTTATATATAAATCCCTTTAAATTCCACTTAATCACCCTGCTCAATATTATTAATTGTATTCATCATATTATATCATATATTGCAATATTTCAGTAATAAAAAAATAACTTCAATATATTAAATCCAATCTCATTAGATTTTAAGTTGTAGGAATTAAATGCCAGAAATAATGATATAATTTTGAAGAAAGTATTTATTGTCAGATATTAATTGAGAAATAACAATGTTTCCTTAAGATGAGCTACTTAATACCACAACTCCAAGCAGGAGTTAAACCAATCAGCGAAATGATATTATCTTTATTGATTTTAAATCTTGTTCTATCAGTTAGAAGTATCTATTTGAAACATTTTCTAGTATGTAACTATGATAGCTAAATAATAACAATCTTTATTCTTAAATCAAATATCAGATTAATGTGATCCTCTAACTCGAAGAAGTAATAAAAACTTCTTATAACACGAAACATAAAGATACAAGAATAAATAGAACACATCATTATTATAAGTATGCATTTGTAATCAAGTGAATATAGCCATAAAGATATACCGATAATTATAATTTCAAAATTAGCTTCCATTACTCTTTTTGACTCTATTGACAAATAAACAAAAATAATAATAATATAATTACGAGTCTTAATTTTCATTGGAATCATTAATTTGTAGAGTTTCAAACTATAATAAAGCATAAATAAATAGAGTATAATGATGGTGTTTTTGCCTAAAGCAATTGAGATAACCTCCTTTCTATAACTCAACTCATAAAACTATTTATATTTTTTTCCTGTATTAATTTGGATAACAATCTAAAATAACTAAATCAATTTATTTTTTATTTAGTAGTAAGTTCTTTTAGGATATGAATATAGTAGATTTAATTATAAAAATAAGATTCAGGAATTTTGGAAGGCCAAAGTCCTGCGACTCATTATTAAATTCATAATTACTTTTGGTTGTAAGAATGCGTGAATACTTATTTAAATAATAATTCTTGTTTGATCTAAAAAGGTTATTGGGTTAGTTTTATTATATATAATTCTATAAAAAGTAGATAATGTACTTTTAACTTGATGTATATACGAGGAATTCATTTTAATTCATTTATTTATAGCATTCATTATTTATCATTAAAGATATACATGCTTTTATTTAAAAAAATGACCTTATTAATTAACTCTTATAATTTAAAAATAAACTAAATGAAATGCAATTATGATATAGCACAGGTCAGATTGTCTTAAATAACAATGTTTTAAATAGAAAATTTATTATTTTATCTCTTTCTTAATAACTATTTTGTTATCAACTCATAATAAGTTTGTTGAAAAATACAAAAAATATTAAGCATTTGAGTTATGCTTTTAAGGTTATATTATATGTGAGATAAAATCATTAAAAAAACATCAATTGACGAATTAACTTTGAAATAAAGAATTTTCAAGAAAGTTTAAGAATTTTTAATATAAATTTATGCATTTTTTTCATATTTCTATTTTATTCTGTAAAAATATTGTACATTATATTTTATATTTTATATAAATTATTAAAGATATTGTTAATATGTATATAATGTAACTACGACAGATGAAAATCACATATAACCATTGAATCTTGAAAATGATTGCAAGAAAATCATAACTGACAGGACTATAAGCTGTATTCACATTAAATTTCAATGCGTATCAATACATACTGTGATTCTTTTCGAAGTTTTCCATTTCTTTAATTCAAGATCAATTTATTCTTCAATCATTGGATTTAAATGAAATAGTAAAATCTTCTATTATTCCTTCTTTAGGTTAGTCTCTAAAGACCATGCGATACACTCTTATCAATCTTCAATAAATTTTGCTATAATTACAAGATTTGAATGATGGCTCGTACAGTGATATTTATAAGATTTAAGTATTAATTTTGATTAACAGGAATTATAGCTGGTTATCGTTGCAGTGCTGAGAGTGAGAAAGTTTATGGCAATAATTTTCAATCTTATAAGATATCATTAAGAAGTTTTTTAATTGCCTTTTTTGTTAAACATATCCGAAAACGTTTATTATTGTTTTAATAACAAATTATTAAAGAATTTATATTTTTTAAATTTACTATAAGTTTCAAAAACATTAAAAGTTTTTTAGTTATTTTTAGTAGTAATTTGAATGAAGATAACAATGTTAGAAACTAATTTCCATATTAATTATAAAAACGAATCTTGACTTAAAATTGTTCTAAGTCTATTTGTATTTGAAATTTTGAATTTAATAGGTAACTTAGTTGAATGCATCTCCAATATCTTTAAATCTTTTGCATTAATGAAGATACAGATGCTATAAACAAGTTATTAGAATATTACATATTAATTTTATTGAGCATATAATGTGTATTATATATGAAGTATAGCGAGCTTTATTTTCTAATAATTAATTAAATCCCTAACAAACTTCTTTCTTTCATCTAGACACAAAATAAATTAACATTATTGAGACTACTCAAATTTAACATGATCTCTAAACTTTTCTAGATCAATCATATTATAACAATTAGAGATCATAATACTTAAAAAAAATTGGCTTTTCTAAAAATCCAAGTAAATACCTAAAATAAAGGTAATTATCACAATTAGTTACAATTATTTTCATTATATTAGATAATTAATAATGAAATGAGATTAATTAAGTACGAAGCCTCTGTTCTTATATATTACTTGAAACAATATCAAAGAGTAATGTAAACAAACTCATTACAACAGTTGAGATTAAAAAGAAAATTGCTCTGTGGTTGAGGGGGAATACAGTAAAGCAAATAGTAATCAGTTTGAAAGCCATTTTTAAATCAAGAAAGTTATGTAAAATATACTTATTTATGGATCTTAAATCCTTTTCTTATATATATATATATAATTGGAGTAATTTGAATATCACATAATGAAGCTAGTGGTTTGCATGAAAAATTCATCAAATTTTTTATTATTATTTTTTAAAAATATATTTAGAGATTTAAATAAGGGGAAGAATTGTAATTTTAAAATATAATTAAATAGCTTCTAATACATTTAGTCAAAATCATTGAGAATTGAGTGAGAATTTAAGTTTTAGATACTCAATTACATAAATTAAAACATAGGTTATCTCTTTTACATTATAGATGTCGTACTTCAAGCCTACACACTCTGCGCTGACTTCTTGAAAGCACCTGCCCCTATAAGCTACTTCAAGTCATCGAGACTTGCCATCACATCATTCTCCTTCTTTGCATCTGAGATTGCTTCTAACAGCTCCTTACTAAATCGTTTTTTGTATATCAGAGCCACAAGCTGCTCTAGCTTGTCGAGCTTTTCGATAGATATTTATTTCATCTTATGTAAAATTTGCTGCTTTGGTAAGTTTTTTATTGGGAGATACTTAGACTACAAGGCGCCCATGTTTCTTGAACTCCTACCACTCATTTGAAGATAATAGCTCTCCGAGTTTTTGTCGCAAGCAATAATCACTTAGGCGTCCACTCTGAATCTGGTGTTATAACCGTAGCTTTCATCCTGGTCTTGAATTAAGACCCCATTATGCCAAGTTTAAATTTCCTCCAGAGTGTTTATGAAATGCTCTCTCTCAATTTAAGTGACCCAATTTAATCTACCATGCTTTTTATCGTGCCCATATCCTGGGGATTGCAAAAGATATGAAAGGTACAGAATGACCAAACTTATCGATCTCTCTCTTAAATTTTGAAGGCCTCTAATCAGCATTTGAACAGACGATAATATCACCACCTTAGTCTTGGCTCAAGTCATTCAAAATATCATATTCGCTCTTGAATTTCAAAACTTTCGGCTAGATACAAACTTGGGCAAGCACACTTAAAATACCTTATTCACAGGTAGCACTAAACATGTAAGACTTGGTCAACCCTAGATCCCATCTTCGTGCAGTTTGCCATCGTGATAGTAATTTGGATACTTTCATGTGATGTGAAAGAACTCATCAAGTATTAAAACATCATAAGTTCTTTTGTCTTTGTAGAAGTTTTCAATTGTTTCGATTTGTAACTAGATGCCTAATGGTTGGAGAAGCCTTTATGTTTGCAACTTGAGGATCTAGTCTGGAACTATTAAAACGACTTTTTTCCCTTATTAAATCCAATAACACGCCAATAGTACTTGAACCCAAATCTTTCCAGATGCTGTAGGAATCTGGATTTGAATATTATCCTGATCGTGATTCATGATTATTGCTAATGTTGACTAATATATTGAGTGTTTGTAATCAAGGCAGCTTTCCTACAATGATTACGAGCAACTGAGTATCTCATCCAAAGTAATTTTGACCTCTAAATCTTAAGATTTAACAAACTCCCCCCAAAATTCAAGACTCCTGCTCTCAATCTTAGATAAATCTTTTTGATTTTAGGAGGATGATTGTAGTTTGCCGAGTTCCCGCATCCACAAGCTTCTTCTTAGTGGAAGAATTATTCTAATTGATCAAGTTCATAATCATTGATAGACTAAAGCACTACAACTAGGCGTTCCGCTGTAAGTTACTGTGCTAACTCCTAGCAAGGATTATCAAAAGTATTCTCTTCTGTGAGAAAACTGCTATAAGCTCATTTAAAATGTTTTAGGGGTCTTGCTTTACTTTTGATATCAATATCATCTTGATCATGTCCTCCGTGTATAGTTGATTTTTCTGATAGTTGACATTAAATCATTGTAGAGAAAGTTGTCTTTGCTTTTAACAATCCTCTCTGCTTCTTTTTCATTGAACCCACTCTTACTTAAGCATTATTGAAAAATAGTATTACCCTCTGGTTTCTAATCGGTCTGAAGCGATGAATGAGAATTCAAATATAATAAAAGGCTTACTAAGCCCATTGTAATTGGTTGTTAAGTATCCTTCAGATGTCTGTTTATGGATGATACCATTACGCCTAAAGTTTCTTCTCCACATCGTCAAACACGTGAATATCAATATTAGTTTTCAAGTATGGATAAAGAGTGTTAATCAGAGTTTGCCCCTCTAATGGTAATTATTTTATGACAGATGCTACTGCCAAGTGAAACTTTAAGATTTGTGATTGTGAGTATAATTTGAGCTCTTCTCGATATGTTAGATCTCCCGAGTTTTGAACAATTCGATTATGTGCCTCTACTAATCCTTTAGTTAGTTTTCAACACAATTGCTATTGAATTCTCTATCTGAAATAAGTGACTGATTCAGTTTTGAAATCAGATTGAGCTAGAATTCATCATCAAGATGTGAGAAATTTTGGATGATAAAGTATGAAGTTGGGATATATCATTCTAGTGTTAAACGGCTTAAGAGGAACTGTCGTTTGAAGTACTAATTCTCTATCTCTGGGATATCTTTTAGATCATCCCTGTCAACCCCCTATTTTTCTCTGTTCACCTGCTGCTTTGAGTTGTTAGATATCTGTTCGCCACCTCCTATCTTGCCCTCTTTTACATAATATTGAGTCTTCCTTGACCTTTACTCCAACAATGGTTCAACTGAGATGTTGTCTCTTCACTCGGATATAGTTTTTAATGAGATCTCGATCTAGTTCATTTAAAGGGTATTCTGAGAGCCTTGGATGATCTAGAATATCCTTAAAAGTCTATTAATAGCAATTGGTAATAAGACTTAAGATCATCTTAGCCTCAGAGCATGCACATTGGCATCCAAATGATCATAATATTTCTTGAACTTCGTATAAGTTTTAAAGGTTTTGGTCTCAATGTCTTTGCTTCGTTATTTTACCTCCCTTTTATTGAGATTTGGCAAGGATTTTTATTTTGACGATTAAAAATTACCAGGTAGAACCAGTATAAAAATATTAAAGATATGTTTTTTGTAACTTACATTTTATGCGAGTGGTCCACCTCCACCTGCTTTTGATCAATACGAATTCTTATTACTATATTAATTTTTTTAATTAATTAATATATTACATATTATAAATTATGATTATCAGGTGCTGTTTACTTGTGGGTGTTCATATACGTTTAACCAATTAGCAAGGAATGTTGGTTAGTTCACTTATCGATTAGTAGCTTAGGTAGACTGACTAATCTTAAGATGGATTCAGGCATTTGAATCTAAGAAATAATATCAAGTCCTGTACTTTCGTCTAAGTTCCTGGTTGATTTATCCTATGGCTATCGTTGTTGATTTGTAATTTTAGGAGTATATTTTTGAATTTAAATCTTGAGAATCATCGATATTAAGTGATTGAAAAAGCGCTCTTTTAATGTGCTATGCTATTATCGAGAGCTGCCAACCTCATAAATTATAGCAAAGTTTTCCTCCTGTTTTTGTATATAAATTGCATTCACAATGAGAATTATTCTCATCCAGCTTCTAACCCCAATATCCCTGCTTGCTTAAGAAATCTTTCATTGAGAGACAATGCACATTCCAATCCTAGAAATGAGGGAGGGATTACTGATTTTTTGTGAATCATTATCTTTAGGATTTAGGTCAAATTGAATAAAAAATCGAGTTAATAAATATTCAAACTAATCAACAATTTAACTTTTGAAATGTAATGTAGAATATTAACTTTAATAATTAAAAATTGTAGTAAATTTTTTATTTAATTAAAAAATAATGCAGTGTATTATGACTCTTTAACCATAATAACTCAATTAAGGAAGCATATTGGGATTTTAAAAATGTTTACCAAAATGATATTTAGAGTGAATATATTTATGATTCTAAATATTAGGGTAGATTATGTCCTACTTTTTATTTATCTTAAAAAGCGAAGTAAGTTGCGAAAAATAATTTTTTGCGAGCTGCTTCTATGCTTAATTATTCTCCATTCTTTATTATCATCATTGTTTAATAATTTTATATCTATTTTTTACATCATGCTTTTTTATTGTAAAATACATTTAGTATATATAAATGAAGTTTGTTCCTATTTAAAGCAACAATCTTGAAGGTTGTTTGTATTATTAGAAATAATTACAAAATTAAAAAATAGTCAAGACGTATTGTATAAAAAGCATGCATTATAAATGAAAAGTACTCATTATAATATTAGATGTTTCTAATTATGAAAAATGATAAAAATGGAGAATCACATTAAAAAATAAAATGTTTATTTGCTTATTACTTGAGATAATATGAACAATTACTGTATAAAGCCTTATAAAATATAGCAAAGTCATGCAACTACTAAGATCAAATAAAATCTATTTATAATAATAGTATTGTGTTTGTATTAAAAATACTCTTTATGACAGCAAGACATAAGCACTTATTCATTCTATTTTGAATCATTGACCAATAAATTTTAACTTTTTAATAATCAATATTCTATTATAAAATATATTTCATTACAGCGCTTATTGTTTTCTCCAAATATTAATTAATCATAATTTTCATCAAAATTGACCTAATTACTCAGCTTCCAATGCTTCTGCTGATTCCTCAGATTCTTCATTAAGCCCATGATCATCAATGCAAAGAGTTGCTTAATACCATCAATTTTAAGCTTATTATAGTACAAATCTGGACAGAGGAAATGATCATAGTTATCTTGAAAAAACTTATCTGAAACACTTTTGGGAGGTAAAGCAATGAAGAGAGATATGGCTTGACTTATTGAAAAGCACCTCTTACAAGATGATACTTTATCTTTCGGGCTGCTGCTTGATTCAATCAACCGAGTTAGCATTTTTAATGGACTCAGATCCAAAATACCAAGTTGTGAAAACTTTGGTGGATCAAGGACAACTCGTGTGATTGATAGATGTGAAATCAAAACACCAATATGATGGTTGTTTCTAAGTTTCTCCACTTCTTCCCGTGACGAGGGTACAGCTACTTGATTGCAATAGATTGTTAGCAGAGTATGAGGATATGAAAGACCAGGAGAGTAGGATCTTTCAGGACTTTGAGTTTTCAATGTATCAAAGGGAGAGAGAAATAGGGAGAGGAAGCTTTTTATAAACCAATCAAAGTGCTCAATGCTCATTGGTTTTCAAGATAAAATAGTTAATTTGAGATATTGATATTGATTTTAATTTCTATTTCTAAAAATTCAGAGTAATTTATAAATCACAATTCCTAATCTTTTAATTTTAGCTAATTAAAGTTATATATTCTCCATTTAGTAATATGTACTTTAATATAATATTTAAAATTATCAGCATTTAATAAATACATTTAATAAATAATTTATTAAAGTGTAGTAATTGGTATTTCATCCTTCAATTTTATATAATTTATTATTACAATCTTAAAAATAATTACTTTAAAATAATATTAATTGAGGTTTTCCTTATGTTTAAATTTATTAAGCAACAATAATAAAATATTTAATTATAGAATTATTAATCGATGACTATGATATAAATAGTTCAATGCTTTGAACTATTTTAAAGAATTAATCGTTTTAATATATTTTATAATTAACCAGAAACTATTCTATTTAAGGATTTCATTAAACATATAAATATTGATTTTTTGCAACACCTTATTGATAAGAAATTAAAAGTTAATATGTCTGACTACAATTTTTACATAATAAGTAAATATTAGGTTTTTATAGCAAATATAAATGAATATTTAACAATTCACTCATATTTAATTAAATTTAAATATTTAAAAATGCGGAGCCTTCTTTGAAATAACTTAATTAAAACGTTTCCAAGAAGGCTCTACCATTTTTAAATAATTAAATATAGTATTAAAAAAATAAACTGTTGATTACTCAATTATAATTCCAAAATAAAAGAATATTTTATTATTTAATATGGGTGAGTGACTTGGAATCCTTGGAGACACTACACTATACCGTCCTGATGTAGCAAAGTGCGAGGGACTTGGACCACTGGAACAAGCTAGTGCTACTACTGCACAAGACAAACACTGGCGCTGAAGATGCAGTACTTGACTACAAAGTGAAAAGACTCGACAAGAACAGATTCAGATCCATCACTGAACCAGAGCAACGCAACTCGAGACTGAATCAAGATCATACCAGACTAAATCAAAAAATAAAATTCAAAACCACTGTCACTGACCAACTCACAGTGCCGGACCCGTGCCTAATGCTACAGGGTTCTTAGTGAGAGGCCAGGAATATACAGTAGACATATATGAAAATTAACCTAACTAACTAAAACTAATGTTTTTTTTTCGCAAATATATGTATCACTCACTAATATTAATTAATGATTAATATAAAATATATCTACAATTAATTTTGACCTCTAGATTTTTAATTTACCTTATAGTTACTATCTCTCTAAAAGAATATTTTTGAAATCTATAATCATATAAAAGATGATAATTATGGTCTATTGTTAAATATATTAATAATAAAAATATACAAGATCATTCAGTTAATATCTTAACATTTTCAATAAAAGCACACAAAAATAAAAAAAAGATTCATTAATAAAAGATAAAGAGAGGAAATACAATTATTAATAAATAATAAAGTGAATAGCATTATTAATATTTTAAACATGGGATAATAAAATATATAATTTAGAATATAAAAAAGGTTGGAAATAAAAAACTGCAGAAATTATAAACATAAAATTAATTAAAAAATAGTAAGAAAAATTATTTAAAACTGACTCAAACAGAGTGAAAACATAAAAATATATAAATAATTATTAACAAGATATTTTTTACAAATTCCTTTGTGAAATGATGTTATATTTATAAATCAAGATTAATTTTTATATTATGTTTCCTCTTAATTAATAAATTCTGCATCTAACCCGTACCCCGAACCCTGATAAGCAAGAAATATTTTCGCAGTGGTATTATGGTTTCATTATTAAGATTTGAGAAATTTCATAAAATTTTATTAACTTTTGTAAATTATGCCAATTCTACAAATTTGATTTAAACCATGTTCCCGTGCGATTTGTGACCTCTAATTTTACACCGTAATTTAAATTTAAAATTAGTTAATTTTTGGGAATTTTCATTTGATTTTAAAATTGAGTTTTTGGTCTTTTTTAATTTCTATTATTTTCAAGACTTATTTTCCAAATCACATAATGATCCTCAAAATATTACGTCTTGTAGAGAAATAAAAATTACATATCAGTTTTATATTTTTTCAGATATTAAAAATTTGTCCTTGGCTAAATTGGGTAAAATCTAAGAAAAATTTAATTTTGTTAATGATAAAATTTAGCCTTTTCTATTAATAGGATTTTTAGTTTTTCCCACTCCTATAAAAATTTTTGTTTTTTCTAATTTAATTTTTCTTTAAAATTAAATATGGATTTATTCACAAATATTGCTAACTATGATATATTTTTTTCATTACGTATTTTTAATTTTATTAAAATTTTATATATTTTTAAATCTTTTTTAAACTTAATATCTTTCTAAGATCTTCTCTTTTCAATTTTAGTTTTTGTTTTTCGCAAATTTAATCATTAAATATATAGAATTTAAATCTAATTTCTTTTCTATTGTTCAATTAAATGATTATTTTAATTTAAAATTGTAATTAATATTATTTTGTATCATTGTATTAATAATTTTTATTTTTAACTATAAATTTAATATAAAATACTACTTGTTCGATGCGTAATTCAACATTAGCCAATCTTTACCGTTGACGGCATCCCCTCTTTAGCATCTTAGAAGTGAGATTAATCAACATAATTTTAGGTGATTTGTTTATATAAATTTGATGCCGAAATTAAAGTCGATTTATCTCACTTCTAAGGTGTGAAAAAGGGATGCCTCCATTAGTATAAGCTTGCTGATTTTGAATTTTCAATCTAACAAAGAACATTATGTTTCGGTTTGGACAAAGTTAGCTGCACGAATTTAGTTAACTAATAGTTTAATTAATATTTCCAAATTCAGATGTATTTTACAGTATTTAAACATCTTTGTTCTTGAATTTTTATAAGCTTGTTTATGCATTTCTCATATATTTATATTATATTTATTATTATACCGCTATAACATCAGCATTTACTTATATAGTATAGTATTGATCATATATATATATATATATTAACCAATAATGCTTATTCGCACTTTTAGACATTGTTATTGCTTAAAAATTTGTTATCATTGTATATTTTTATTTAGCATATATTTTTAACTAATATGTTTAACTTTATATTAAAACCGATTTTTACTTTGGTTATTTAGACCACCATAATATTTTTTTAAATCGGGTTAATCATCCATTATTTATATTTATCAAGTTCAGAGTTTTATAGACTATTATTATTCTTTAAAGCCTGAGATGCTTGTTTGAAGATTCCTGATTTTTAATTAACATTTGATTTATTTATTGATAAAATACATAATATCAGAAATTATTATATTTTTAAAATTAAAAAATGCCTTGTATTACATATTTATAAATTATATTAAATATAATTACAAAAATTATATGCAAAAAAGGTGTTTGTTTAAGTAGATTCAATTAATCTTGCTAAGTATTTTATATAGATTTCTTTTAATTTATTTATGCATGAATATTACAAATAAATGATAATTGGCTAATTAATCATATATTTTGATTACATCATAAAATTATCCTTGCATTTCTTCTTTTAAACAATTTCCTGTTAATAGACAGTGATTTAGAGTTCGCCGATTATTTACCCTAATTTTTACATATCATAATCTTAAAACTAGCACAATGTAATTAATCTTTCGAAAATATTGAGCTAGAATCTATAATATCATTTCTCGTTCTTTATATAGATACTTTAATTTTTTAAAGTCATTCTTGAGTAATCACCCATTCAATTACTTTTTTTTTATTTATTAGATTATTTGAATTTTTATAGATATAATTTTATGATCATGTGTCTTTAAATACCTAGTTGTTCTTATTATATTTGGAAGAATCTTACACATAAAAATATGTAATAATTAAATATAATTTAGAATTTAATGTATATATA
>ARYC01016370.1:0-17608 GCA_000711775.1 Oxytricha trifallax
CTTTGATAGGCAACTTAAACCTTACAAGGTATAAAAGAGCTACATAAGTTAGGCTTTGTTCATAGAGATTTGAAACCAGAGAATATTATGATAAATTTCTCACCTGTAAGAGTGACAATTATTGACTTCAACAGAGCTTTAATGGTAGAAGTATCAAGGCTAGGAAGTGTTATGGGAACTCCAGGCTATTATCCTGAAAGAGAAGACTGGAGAGATGGAGACTATCAATGGGATGTGTGGGCTTTAGCAGCAATAATAATAGAGTGCGATATGCCTCGGAATGATTACTACTCTTCAAGGTGTGAGAAAGATGCTAAGTAAAGAATCAAGTAATTTATAGACAAAACCAGAGTATCTCAATCATTATAATAAATGGCAGAATCAATAATCTTAAAACCAAACTCTAGATCAGACATAACATTCTAGAAGATAGAGTTGTGGTTAAGTAAAATAAACTTCAGACCTCTCCCTAATGATCCAAAAGTGCATTTTGAGTGATTAAATTAAATACATTTACTATAAATTTCACATTAAAACCTATTAATAACCCTAACCCCTAACAAAATTCCCTACAAATCAAAGCACTTATAAACCTCATTAAGGGGTTTTGGGGTTTTGAAAGTGCATGTGCTTTCATGTTTTAGGTTTTAGCTAGAGATAAATCGCTATTAATTAAATAAATATAAGTATGAATATTTTTGCCAATTTAATTATTTAATTAAAAGTAAAAAGCTATTAAATTAATAATTTTACTGTTTAATCTTTTTTAAAAAATTACTTAATAAAAGTCAAATCGTTCTAGAACTAATAGATTTTTAGTTATCGCTTATATTACTAATACTCTATATTTTTTGTAAAATTTAACATACTTATATAAGAAAAA
This sequence comes from Oxytricha trifallax, assembly GCA_000711775.1. Classification (NCBI taxonomy): domain Eukaryota; phylum Ciliophora; class Spirotrichea; order Sporadotrichida; family Oxytrichidae; genus Oxytricha; species Oxytricha trifallax. Next base: position 884 of record ARYC01016370.1, read on the forward strand.
TCATTATTTAAAAATGGGAACTTATTTATTTATATATAAATAAATACATTATTTTTTTAAGCCTTGCTAAGTCTATCATCTTTTTGATCAATTTGTTAAAGTTGTCAACATTTTTCCTCTCAAACTTTTCTTATTATTTCCTGATTTCATCATTACTGAAAATGCAAAGTTCACTTAACTATTTGATAAGTTCCATTTCTTAAAGTGCATCAAATTCTACAGAATATTGAGGCCTCTCTATTTTATAGAAAAGTTTCTCGTCTTATGTTGATATATTCAATGCTTTTCTCTCGTTATCTTTGTCGTTATGTTTAAGCTTTATTCTTTTACTACACTATACTATATTTTAAATTTTTCTATCTGTTAATTCTCCAAAAGACTGATATTATTAATTCGTTCATCACTTAACACGTCTTATAATGAATATGAAGGTTCTGTTATCTCATAAATGCATACTTAGTTTGGAACTTATTATCGATAGTAAATCTTGTCATTGTATTTGTGATAGTTTAGTAGGTCATTGTATTTATCTGGTAAGTTAGTTGAAAATATTGTCATAGCTTCATCATATATTTCATTAGGGATTGATTTTTCATCTATCTGTTTAGTTTCAATAAAAAATTCAAAATTCTAGTAAGTGAGGCATCTAGTTTAGTAGTATTCCACAACTGAGAATTATTTTAATTCATGAAATTTAAAGGCGATTAAAATATCTTTTAGAAAATAAACATTGATTTAAATAATTAAAATACAAATTTGTTTTCATCTTTATAAAGAATATAATCTAATAATTTTTATTTTTTTGTTAATATAATTCATTAATTTAATTAAAAAAACTATTATCTATAATTTGGTTAATTTAGAAGAATAATTTTATATTATTAATAACCTATAGATTTTTCCTTGATAATTTCAACTTTTCAATCGCTTTGTCCATATTTTTGAAAAATACTCTATATTAATGATTCTTTCAAATAATACTTACTATAATTAAGCGAGAGCATTTTGTTTTTTAGTATAAGTATAAAGTAGCTTCTTGCTAGCCTATGGTTTCAGATCCAATGACACTTTAAAAAAACAATAAATATTTTTAATTTTAATTCACTTTCCAATTTCTACTTGATTGATTAATTAAGTTCTCTTAATTCAAAGACTCTTGCCATTAGTTATTTATTTGACTAAAGTCGCTCCTTGTAGAACTTGTCTCATCCTGTATTGGTGGATTCTCAGTTCCAATATGACTAGTTTTTAATCTTTTTCTCATTGAAGGTGTTATTTCGTTTTCAAAAGATCTGGCTTTTTTCATATTTTGAGACATTTAATCGAACAACAAATATGAAATTAATAAAAAAGAAACCCCAATCTCAAACATTATCCTCATCAATAAAAACACATGTAAATTCTATAAGGGTTTTGGGGTTTTTGATTTAAGGTTGATTTCTTCTATAAACTATTTTTGCATCCCAAGCATAGATACTTTTTTCGACAATGTTTTGTTCTTTTTTATTCTCGACATCTATATCTTGGTCACTACAATTAGCTCTTATAGCAGAAAGTTTTCTTGCATGTTGAACTATTTATCCATTTAAAATATATTTCTTGAAAGGTATATTTTTACTCATTATCAAATTATAGATTAGAAACAATGCTAAAATAATTGTTTTTTATTAAAATTAAATGTATTTTCATTGAAACTTGAAGTAATTATCAAGGTAGATATAATATTTTTTATGCTGATTAAAATAGCTATCTAAAATAAATACGATCTTTTGATATAAATAAAGATTTTTAAAAAAATTAAAAAATATACATATTTTAATGTTTGGGGCAGGAAACTTGCACTGTTGGGTGGATATAAAATTTTTAAGCAAGAAACTTTCGCCAACCCCAAATAATTAAATTCAAATTTTTATATAAAGAGATGCAAGGATATATTTAAAACCCCAAAACCCCTTAATGAGTTATTCATGTGTTTTTATTGATTGTGACAATGTTGGGGATTAAGGTTTATTTTAATTAGGAAGCATCATTTTTCAAATCTCTAAAACCCATTATTTGTTCTATTAGCATCTTGAAGTACACTATGAAGAAGGTCTTTGCTATCTTATATTTCTAATTAGAATTTATAATCTAAATTCTATACATCAATGAAAGCTATCTCTAGTTATTTTATAGCGTCTTCTTATTCTTTATTGTTACTTGAATGTTTTAGTAATTTCTTACACTTAAAGCAGGAATTGTAAAGGGTATTTATTGCTATTATTTTTGTTGAGTCTTAAATGTAAAGGTCCTTCATGAAATCTTAAACTTGATAGAGTTTTAATGATAGAATAATTGGCGAAATTTGCTAGAAGTTCTAATCACCTTTAAAGTGTAATACTTTGCAATATGAAAGAATTCAATGAAAGGTTTATTAGTATTTTCGAAGTCACTGAATTAATTGTCATAGTTTTTGCTTAAATGCTTTATCGCATTTTAAATTGATCTTTTAAGTCTTAAATTAAACAGTAGGTGCTATCACTTAGATGAGTATAATGACTTGCAAAATCTATAATACTTTGATTCTGAATCTTTTTATTATCTTTGTTATCCATTAAGCATTATAGTATTGGTCCAAGAGTATTATCAAATATCTTCTTTTCATAAACATAGAACTTGGAGTTAAGCCTTAATTAAATAAATATAAGTATGAATATTTTTGCCAATTTAATTATTTAATTAAAAGTAAAAAGCTATTAAATTAATAATTTTACTGTTTAATCTTTTTTAAAAAATTACTTAATAAAAGTCAAATCGTTCTAGAACTAATAGATTTTTAGTTATCGCTTATATTACTAATACTCTATATTTTTTGTAAAATTTAACATACTTATATAAGAAAAATCATTATTTAAAAATGGGAACTTATTTATTTATATATAAATAAATACATTATTTTTTTAAGCCTTGCTAAGTCTATCATCTTTTTGATCAATTTGTTAAAGTTGTCAACATTTTTCCTCTCAAACTTTTCTTATTATTTCCTGATTTCATCATTACTGAAAATGCAAAGTTCACTTAACTATTTGATAAGTTCCATTTCTTAAAGTGCATCAAATTCTACAGAATATTGAGGCCTCTCTATTTTATAGAAAAGTTTCTCGTCTTATGTTGATATATTCAATGCTTTTCTCTCGTTATCTTTGTCGTTATGTTTAAGCTTTATTCTTTTACTACACTATACTATATTTTAAATTTTTCTATCTGTTAATTCTCCAAAAGACTGATATTATTAATTCGTTCATCACTTAACACGTCTTATAATGAATATGAAGGTTCTGTTATCTCATAAATGCATACTTAGTTTGGAACTTATTATCGATAGTAAATCTTGTCATTGTATTTGTGATAGTTTAGTAGGTCATTGTATTTATCTGGTAAGTTAGTTGAAAATATTGTCATAGCTTCATCATATATTTCATTAGGGATTGATTTTTCATCTATCTGTTTAGTTTCAATAAAAAATTCAAAATTCTAGTAAGTGAGGCATCTAGTTTAGTAGTATTCCACAACTGAGAATTATTTTAATTCATGAAATTTAAAGGCGATTAAAATATCTTTTAGAAAATAAACATTGATTTAAATAATTAAAATACAAATTTGTTTTCATCTTTATAAAGAATATAATCTAATAATTTTTATTTTTTTGTTAATATAATTCATTAATTTAATTAAAAAAACTATTATCTATAATTTGGTTAATTTAGAAGAATAATTTTATATTATTAATAACCTATAGATTTTTCCTTGATAATTTCAACTTTTCAATCGCTTTGTCCATATTTTTGAAAAATACTCTATATTAATGATTCTTTCAAATAATACTTACTATAATTAAGCGAGAGCATTTTGTTTTTTAGTATAAGTATAAAGTAGCTTCTTGCTAGCCTATGGTTTCAGATCCAATGACACTTTAAAAAAACAATAAATATTTTTAATTTTAATTCACTTTCCAATTTCTACTTGATTGATTAATTAAGTTCTCTTAATTCAAAGACTCTTGCCATTAGTTATTTATTTGACTAAAGTCGCTCCTTGTAGAACTTGTCTAATCCTGTATTGGTAGATTCTAGGTTCCACTATGGCTAGTTTTTTATCTTTTTCTCTATGAAGGTGTTATTTCGTTTTCGAAAGATCTAGCTTTTTTCATATTTTGAGACCATTTAATCGAACAACAAATATGAAATTAATAAAAAAGAAACCCCAATCTCAAAAATTATCCTCATCAATAAAAACACATGTAAATTCAATTAAGGGTTTTGGGGTTTTGATTAAAGGTTGATTTTTCTATAAATTATTTTTGCATCAAAGCTACTATTTTTCGACTATGTTTTGTTCTTTTTTTTTCTCGACATCTATATCTTGGTCACTACAATTAGCTCTTATAGCAGAAAGTTTTCTTGCATGTTGAATTATTTATCCATTTAAAATATATTTCTTGAAAGGTATATTTTTATTCATTATCAAATTATAGATTAGAAACTATGCTAAAATAATTGTTTTTTATTAAAATTAAATGTATTTTCATTGAAACTTGAAGTAATTATCAAGGTAGATATAATATTTTTTATGCTGATTAAAAATAGCTATATCATAATTGATATAAATAAAGATTTTTAAAAAAATTAAAAAATATACATATTTTAATGTTTGGGGCAGGAAACTTGCACTGTTGGGTGGATATAAAATTTTTAAGCAAGAAACTTTCGCCAACCCCAAATAATTAAATTCAAATTTTTATATAAAGAGATGCAAGGATATATTTAAAACCCCAAAACCCCTTAATGAGTTATTCATGTGTTTTTATTGATTGTGACAATGTTGGGGATTAAGGTTTATTTTAATTAGGAAGCATCATTTTCATCCATAAATTATCTTTGTATCTAGATGTTAGTCATCCATTGAGTAACACTATGAAGAAGGTCTTTGCTATCTTATATTTCTAATTAGAATTTATAATCTAAATTCTATACATCAATGAAAGCTATCTCTAGTTATTTTATAGCGTCTTCTTATTCTTTATTGTTACTTGAATGTTTTAGTAATTTCTTACACTTAAAGCAGGAATTGTAAAGGGTATTTATTGCTATTATTTTTGTTGAGTCTTAAATGTAAAGGTCCTTCATGAAATCTTAAACTTGATAGAGTTTTAATGATAGAATAATTGGCGAAATTTGCTAGAAGTTCTAATCACCTTTAAAGTGTAATACTTTGCAATATGAAAGAATTCAATGAAAGGTTTATTAGTATTTTCGAAGTCACTGAATTAATTGTCATAGTTTTTGCTTAAAATGCTTTATCGCATTTTAAATTTGATCTTTTAAGTCTTAAATTAAACAGTAGGTGCTATCACTTAGATGAGTATAATGACTTGCAAAATCTATAATACTTTGATTTTGAATTAGTTTATTATCTTTATGATCAATTAAGCATTATAGTATTGGTCCAAGAGTGTTATCAAATATCTTCTTTTCATAAACATAGAACTTGGAGTTAAGCCTTAATTAAATAAATATAAGTATGAATATTTTTGCCAATTTAATTATTTAATTAAAAGTAAAAAGCTATTAAATTAATAATTTTACTGTTTAATCTTTTTTAAAAAATTACTTAATAAAAGTCAAATCGTTCTAGAACTAATAGATTTTTAGTTATCGCTTATATTACTAATACTCTATATTTTTTGTAAAATTTAACATACTTATATAAGAAAAATCATTATTTAAAAATGGGAACTTATTTATTTATATATAAATAAATACATTATTTTTTTAAGCCTTGCTAAGTCTATCATCTTTTTGATCAATTTGTTAAAGTTGTCAACATTTTTCCTCTCAAACTTTTCTTATTATTTCCTGATTTCATCATTACTGAAAATGCAAAGTTCACTTAACTATTTGATAAGTTCCATTTCTTAAAGTGCATCAAATTCTACAGAATATTGAGGCCTCTCTATTTTATAGAAAAGTTTCTCGTCTTATGTTGATATATTCAATGCTTTTCTCTCGTTATCTTTGTCGTTATGTTTAAGCTTTATTCTTTTACTACACTATACTATATTTTAAATTTTTCTATCTGTTAATTCTCCAAAAGACTGATATTATTAATTCGTTCATCACTTAACACGTCTTATAATGAATATGAAGGTTCTGTTATCTCATAAATGCATACTTAGTTTGGAACTTATTATCGATAGTAAATCTTGTCATTGTATTTGTGATAGTTTAGTAGGTCATTGTATTTATCTGGTAAGTTAGTTGAAAATATTGTCATAGCTTCATCATATATTTCATTAGGGATTGATTTTTCATCTATCTGTTTAGTTTCAATAAAAAATTCAAAATTCTAGTAAGTGAGGCATCTAGTTTAGTAGTATTCCACAACTGAGAATTATTTTAATTCATGAAATTTAAAGGCGATTAAAATATCTTTTAGAAAATAAACATTGATTTAAATAATTAAAATACAAATTTGTTTTCATCTTTATAAAGAATATAATCTAATAATTTTTATTTTTTTGTTAATATAATTCATTAATTTAATTAAAAAAACTATTATCTATAATTTGGTTAATTTAGAAGAATAATTTTATATTATTAATAACCTATAGATTTTTCCTTGATAATTTCAACTTTTCAATCGCTTTGTCCATATTTTTGAAAAATACTCTATATTAATGATTCTTTCAAATAATACTTACTATAATTAAGCGAGAGCATTTTGTTTTTTAGTATAAGTATAAAGTAGCTTCTTGCTAGCCTATGGTTTCAGATCCAATGACACTTTAAAAAAACAATAAATATTTTTAATTTTAATTCACTTTCCAATTTCTACTTGATTGATTAATTAAGTTCTCTTAATTCAAAGACTCTTGCCATTAGTTATTTATTTGACTAAAGTCGCTCCTTGTAGAACTTGTCTCATCCTGTATTGGTGGATTCTCAGTTCCAATATGACTAGTTTTTAATCTTTTTCTCATTGAAGGTGTTATTTCGTTTTCAAAAGATCTGGCTTTTTTCATATTTTGAGACATTTAATCGAACAACAAATATGAAATTAATAAAAAAGAAACCCCAATCTCAAACATTATCCTCATCAATAAAAACACATGTAAAATTCCTATTTAAGAGGTTTTGGTTATTTGATTAAAGGTTGATTTCTTTTCCTATAAACTATTTTTTGCATCAAAGCTACTATTTTTTTTCGACAATGTTTTGTTCTTTTTTAGTTCTCGACAATCTATATTTGGTCATACAATCTAAAGCTCTTTTATAGTGCAGAAAGGTTATTTTGTACATTCTATGTATGATTATTATCCATTTAACCAATATACTTTCTTGAAAGGTATATTTTTTATTCATTATCAATTATAGTGACCAGATATAGTGTCGAGAATAAAAAGAAACAAAAATTGTCGAAAAATAGTAGCTTTGATGCAAAAATAATTTATAGAAAAATCAACCTTTAATCAAAACCCCAAAACCCTTAATTGAATTTACATGTGTTTTTATTGATGAGGATAATTTTTGAGATTGGGGTTTCTTTTTTATTAATTTCATATTTGTTGTTCGATTAAATGTCTCAAAATATGAAAAAAGCTAGATCTTTCGAAAACGAAATAACACCTTCATAGAGAAAAAGATAAAAAACTAGCCATAGTGGAACCTAGAATCTACCAATACAGGATTAGACAAGTTCTACAAGGAGCGACTTTAGTCAAATAAATAACTAATGGCAAGAGTCTTTGAATTAAGAGAACTTAATTAATCAATCAAGTAGAAATTGGAAAGTGAATTAAAATTAAAAATATTTATTGTTTTTTTAAAGTGTCATTGGATCTGAAACCATAGGCTAGCAAGAAGCTACTTTATACTTATACTAAAAAACAAAATGCTCTCGCTTAATTATAGTAAGTATTATTTGAAAGAATCATTAATATAGAGTATTTTTCAAAAATATGGACAAAGCGATTGAAAAGTTGAAATTATCAAGGAAAAATCTATAGGTTATTAATAATATAAAATTATTCTTCTAAATTAACCAAATTATAGATAATAGTTTTTTTAATTAAATTAATGAATTATATTAACAAAAAAATAAAAATTATTAGATTATATTCTTTATAAAGATGAAAACAAATTTGTATTTTAATTATTTAAATCAATGTTTATTTTCTAAAAGATATTTTAATCGCCTTTAAATTTCATGAATTAAAATAATTCTCAGTTGTGGAATACTACTAAACTAGATGCCTCACTTACTAGAATTTTGAATTTTTTATTGAAACTAAACAGATAGATGAAAAATCAATCCCTAATGAAATATATGATGAAGCTATGACAATATTTTCAACTAACTTACCAGATAAATACAATGACCTACTAAACTATCACAAATACAATGACAAGATTTACTATCGATAATAAGTTCCAAACTAAGTATGCATTTATGAGATAACAGAACCTTCATATTCATTATAAGACGTGTTAAGTGATGAACGAATTAATAATATCAGTCTTTTGGAGAATTAACAGATAGAAAAATTTAAAATATAGTATAGTGTAGTAAAAGAATAAAGCTTAAACATAACGACAAAGATAACGAGAGAAAAGCATTGAATATATCAACATAAGACGAGAAACTTTTCTATAAAATAGAGAGGCCTCAATATTCTGTAGAATTTGATGCACTTTAAGAAATGGAACTTATCAAATAGTTAAGTGAACTTTGCATTTTCAGTAATGATGAAATCAGGAAATAATAAGAAAAGTTTGAGAGGAAAAATGTTGACAACTTTAACAAATTGATCAAAAAGATGATAGACTTAGCAAGGCTTAAAAAAATAATGTATTTATTTATATATAAATAAATAAGTTCCCATTTTTAAATAATGATTTTTCTTATATAAGTATGTTAAATTTTACAAAAAATATAGAGTATTAGTAATATAAGCGATAACTAAAAATCTATTAGTTCTAGAACGATTTGACTTTTATTAAGTAATTTTTTAAAAAAGATTAAACAGTAAAATTATTAATTTAATAGCTTTTTACTTTTAATTAAATAATTAAATTGGCAAAAATATTCATACTTATATTTATTTAATTAAGGCTTAACTCCAAGTTCCATGTTTTTGATAAGAAAATATTTGATAACACTCTTGGACCAATACTATAATGCTTAATGGATAACAAAGATAATAAAAAGATTCAGAATCAAAGTATTATAGATTTTGCAAGTCATTATACTCATCTAAGTGATAGCACCTACTGTTTAATTTAAGACTTAAAAGATCAAATTTAAAATGCGATAAAGCATTTAAGCAAAAACTATGACAATTAATTCAGTGACTTCGAAAATACTAATAAACCTTTCATTGAATTCTTTCATATTGCAAAGTATTACACTTTAAAGGTGATTAGAACTTCTAGCAAATTTCGCCAATTATTCTATCATTAAAACTCTATCAAGTTTAAGATTTCATGAAGGACCTTTACATTTAAGACTCAACAAAAATAATAGCAATAAATACCCTTTACAATTCCTGCTTTAAGTGTAAGAAATTACTAAAACATTCAAGTAACAATAAAGAATAAGAAGACGCTATAAAATAACTAGAGATAGCTTTCATTGATGTATAGAATTTAGATTATAAATTCTAATTAGAAATATAAGATAGCAAAGACCTTCTTCATAGTGTACTTCAAGATGCTAATAGAACAAATAATGGGTTTTATGGATGAAAATGATGCTTCCTAATTAAAATAAACCTTAATCCCCAACATTGTCACAATCAATAAAAACACATGAATAACTCATTAAGGGGTTTTGGGGTTTTAAATATATCCTTGCATCTCTTTATATAAAAATTTGAATTTAATTATTTGGGGTTGGCGAAAGTTTCTTGCTTAAAAATTTTATATCCACCCAACAGTGCAAGTTTCCTGCCCCAAACATTAAAATATGTATATTTTTTAATTTTTTTAAAAATCTTTATTTATATCAATTATGATATAGCTATTTTTAATCACATAAAAAATATTATATCTACCTTGATAATTACTTCAAGTTTCAATGAAAATACATTTAATTTTAATAAAAAACAATTATTTTAGCATTGTTTCTAATCTATAATTTGATAATGAGTAAAAATATACCTTTCAAGAAATATATTTTAAATGGATAAATAGTTCAACATGCAAGAAAACTTTCTGCTATAAGAGCTAATTGTAGTGACCAAGATATAGATGTCGAGAAAAAAAGAACAAAACATAGTCGAAAAATAGTAGCTTTGATGCAAAAATAATTTATAGAAAAATCAACCTTTAATCAAAACCCCAAAACCCTTAATTGAATTTACATGTGTTTTTATTGATGAGGATAATTTTTGAGATTGGGGTTTCTTTTTTATTAATTTCATATTTGTTGTTCGATTAAATGTCTCAAAATATGAAAAAAGCTAGATCTTTCGAAAACGAAATAACACCTTCATAGAGAAAAAGATAAAAAACTAGCCATAGTGGAACCTAGAATCTACCAATACAGGATTAGACAAGTTCTACAAGGAGCGACTTTAGTCAAATAAATAACTAATGGCAAGAGTCTTTGAATTAAGAGAACTTAATTAATCAATCAAGTAGAAATTGGAAAGTGAATTAAAATTAAAAATATTTATTGTTTTTTTAAAGTGTCATTGGATCTGAAACCATAGGCTAGCAAGAAGCTACTTTATACTTATACTAAAAAACAAAATGCTCTCGCTTAATTATAGTAAGTATTATTTGAAAGAATCATTAATATAGAGTATTTTTCAAAAATATGGACAAAGCGATTGAAAAGTTGAAATTATCAAGGAAAAATCTATAGGTTATTAATAATATAAAATTATTCTTCTAAATTAACCAAATTATAGATAATAGTTTTTTTAATTAAATTAATGAATTATATTAACAAAAAAATAAAAATTATTAGATTATATTCTTTATAAAGATGAAAACAAATTTGTATTTTAATTATTTAAATCAATGTTTATTTTCTAAAAGATATTTTAATCGCCTTTAAATTTCATGAATTAAAATAATTCTCAGTTGTGGAATACTACTAAACTAGATGCCTCACTTACTAGAATTTTGAATTTTTTATTGAAACTAAACAGATAGATGAAAAATCAATCCCTAATGAAATATATGATGAAGCTATGACAATATTTTCAACTAACTTACCAGATAAATACAATGACCTACTAAACTATCACAAATACAATGACAAGATTTACTATCGATAATAAGTTCCAAACTAAGTATGCATTTATGAGATAACAGAACCTTCATATTCATTATAAGACGTGTTAAGTGATGAACGAATTAATAATATCAGTCTTTTGGAGAATTAACAGATAGAAAAATTTAAAATATAGTATAGTGTAGTAAAAGAATAAAGCTTAAACATAACGACAAAGATAACGAGAGAAAAGCATTGAATATATCAACATAAGACGAGAAACTTTTCTATAAAATAGAGAGGCCTCAATATTCTGTAGAATTTGATGCACTTTAAGAAATGGAACTTATCAAATAGTTAAGTGAACTTTGCATTTTCAGTAATGATGAAATCAGGAAATAATAAGAAAAGTTTGAGAGGAAAAATGTTGACAACTTTAACAAATTGATCAAAAAGATGATAGACTTAGCAAGGCTTAAAAAAATAATGTATTTATTTATATATAAATAAATAAGTTCCCATTTTTAAATAATGATTTTTCTTATATAAGTATGTTAAATTTTACAAAAAATATAGAGTATTAGTAATATAAGCGATAACTAAAAATCTATTAGTTCTAGAACGATTTGACTTTTATTAAGTAATTTTTTAAAAAAGATTAAACAGTAAAATTATTAATTTAATAGCTTTTTACTTTTAATTAAATAATTAAATTGGCAAAAATATTCATACTTATATTTATTTAATTAAGGCTTAACTCCAAGTTCCATGTTTTTGATAAGAAAATATTTGATAACACTCTTGGACCAATACTATAATGCTTAATGGATAACAAAGATAATAAAAAGATTCAGAATCAAAGTATTATAGATTTTGCAAGTCATTATACTCATCTAAGTGATAGCACCTACTGTTTAATTTAAGACTTAAAAGATCAAATTTTAAAATGCGATAAAGCATTTAAGCAAAAACTATGACAATTAATTCAGTGACTTCGAAAATACTAATAAACCTTTCATTGAATTCTTTCATATTGCAAAGTATTACACTTTAAAGGTGATTAGAACTTCTAGCAAATTTCGCCAATTATTCTATCATTAAAACTCTATCAAGTTTAAGATTTCATGAAGGACCTTTACATTTAAGACTCAACAAAAATAATAGCAATAAATACCCTTTACAATTCCTGCTTTAAGTGTAAGAAATTACTAAAACATTCAAGTAACAATAAAGAATAAGAAGACGCTATAAAATAACTAGAGATAGCTTTCATTGATGTATAGAATTTAGATTATAAATTCTAATTAGAAATATAAGATAGCAAAGACCTTCTTCATAGTGTACTTCAAGATGCTAATAGAACAAATAATGGGTTTTATGGATGAAATGATGCTTCCTAACTAAAATAAAACTTAATCCCCAACATTGTCACAATCAATAAAAAACACATGAATAACTCATTAAGGGGTTTCAGGGTTTTAAATACATCCTTTCATCTCTTTATATAAAAATTTGAATTTAATTATTTGGGGTTGGGGGGAAGTTTCTTTTTGCTTGAAAATTTATATGCACCCAATAGTGCAAGTTTCCTGCCCCAAACATTAAAATATGTATATTTTTTTATTTTCTTAAAATCTTTATTTTTTATCAATTATGATATAGCTATTTTTAATCAGCATAAAAAATATTATATCTACCTTGATAATTACTTCAAGTTTCAATGAAAATACATTTAATTTTAATAAAAAACAATTATTTTAGCATTGTTTCTAATCTATAATTTGATAATGAGTAAAAATATACCTTTCAAGAAATATATTTTAAATGGATAAATAGTTCAACATGCAAGAAAACTTTCTGCTATAAGAGCTAATTGTAGTGACCAAGATATAGATGTCGAGAAAAAAAAAGAACAAAACATAGTCGAAAAATAGTAGCTTTGATGCAAAAATAATTTATAGAAAAATCAACCTTTAATCAAAACCCCAAAACCCTTAATTGAATTTACATGTGTTTTTATTGATGAGGATAATTTTTGAGATTGGGGTTTCTTTTTTATTAATTTCATATTTGTTGTTCGATTAAATGTCTCAAAATATGAAAAAAGCTAGATCTTTCGAAAACGAAATAACACCTTCATAGAGAAAAAGATAAAAAACTAGCCATAGTGGAACCTAGAATCTACCAATACAGGATTAGACAAGTTCTACAAGGAGCGACTTTAGTCAAATAAATAACTAATGGCAAGAGTCTTTGAATTAAGAGAACTTAATTAATCAATCAAGTAGAAATTGGAAAGTGAATTAAAATTAAAAATATTTATTGTTTTTTTAAAGTGTCATTGGATCTGAAACCATAGGCTAGCAAGAAGCTACTTTATACTTATACTAAAAAACAAAATGCTCTCGCTTAATTATAGTAAGTATTATTTGAAAGAATCATTAATATAGAGTATTTTTCAAAAATATGGACAAAGCGATTGAAAAGTTGAAATTATCAAGGAAAAATCTATAGGTTATTAATAATATAAAATTATTCTTCTAAATTAACCAAATTATAGATAATAGTTTTTTTAATTAAATTAATGAATTATATTAACAAAAAAATAAAAATTATTAGATTATATTCTTTATAAAGATGAAAACAAATTTGTATTTTAATTATTTAAATCAATGTTTATTTTCTAAAAGATATTTTAATCGCCTTTAAATTTCATGAATTAAAATAATTCTCAGTTGTGGAATACTACTAAACTAGATGCCTCACTTACTAGAATTTTGAATTTTTTATTGAAACTAAACAGATAGATGAAAAATCAATCCCTAATGAAATATATGATGAAGCTATGACAATATTTTCAACTAACTTACCAGATAAATACAATGACCTACTAAACTATCACAAATACAATGACAAGATTTACTATCGATAATAAGTTCCAAACTAAGTATGCATTTATGAGATAACAGAACCTTCATATTCATTATAAGACGTGTTAAGTGATGAACGAATTAATAATATCAGTCTTTTGGAGAATTAACAGATAGAAAAATTTAAAATATAGTATAGTGTAGTAAAAGAATAAAGCTTAAACATAACGACAAAGATAACGAGAGAAAAGCATTGAATATATCAACATAAGACGAGAAACTTTTCTATAAAATAGAGAGGCCTCAATATTCTGTAGAATTTGATGCACTTTAAGAAATGGAACTTATCAAATAGTTAAGTGAACTTTGCATTTTCAGTAATGATGAAATCAGGAAATAATAAGAAAAGTTTGAGAGGAAAAATGTTGACAACTTTAACAAATTGATCAAAAAGATGATAGACTTAGCAAGGCTTAAAAAAATAATGTATTTATTTATATATAAATAAATAAGTTCCCATTTTTAAATAATGATTTTTCTTATATAAGTATGTTAAATTTTACAAAAAATATAGAGTATTAGTAATATAAGCGATAACTAAAAATCTATTAGTTCTAGAACGATTTGACTTTTATTAAGTAATTTTTTAAAAAAGATTAAACAGTAAAATTATTAATTTAATAGCTTTTTACTTTTAATTAAATAATTAAATTGGCAAAAATATTCATACTTATATTTATTTAATTAAGGCTTAACTCCAAGTTCCATGTTTTTGATAAGAAAATATTTGATAACACTCAAACCCAAAACCCCTTAATGAGGTTTATAAGTGCTTTTATTTGTAGGGAATTTGTTAGGGGTTGGGGTTATTAATAGTTTTTAATGTGAAAATTATTGTAAATGTATTTAATTTAATCACTCAAAATGCACTTTTGGATCATTTAGGAGAGGTCTGAAGTTTATTTTACTTAACCACAACTCTATCTTCTCTAATGTTATGTCTGATCTAGAGTTTGGTTTTAAGATTATTGATTCTGCCATTTATTTTTATGATTGAGATACTCTGATTTTGTCTATAAATTACTTTATTCTTTACTTAGCATCTTTCTCACACCTTGTAGAGTAGTAATCATTCCGAGGCATATCGCACTCTATTATTATTGCTGCTCAAGCCCACACATCCCATTGATAGTCTCCATCTCTCCAGTCTTCTCTTTCAGGATAATAGCCTGGTGTTCCCATAACACTTCCTAGCCTTGATACTTCTACCCTTAATGCTCTGTTGAAGTCAATAATTGTCACTCTTACAGTTGAGAAGTTTATCATAATATTATCTGGTTTCAAATCTCTATGAACAAAGCCTAACTTATGTAGCTCTTTTACACCTTGTAAGGTTTAAGTTGCTATCAAAGCAAGCTACTTATGATTCCTTTGATCAGTAATAAAATCTCTGAGGGTCATTTCATAGAGTGGGAGTCTGTAAGAAACATGATCCTTGGCAAGGAGAACAGCATCTATCTTGATTAAGTAACTACACTCTTTAAACTTTGCTTGAGTGAGTACTTGATACTCATTTGTAAACTCCATCAAATATTTATCATCACTTAAGAGGTACTTGATACTCATTTGTAAACTCCATCAAATATTTATCATCACTTAAGAGATAGTTGAAGGGATACACCTTGTATGCGTATTAAAGATCATTGATAGTATTCTTATCAAAAGAGTCTTCTAATATAAGGTAGCTTTAAATTGAAGTTTTTAGATCAATTTAGGCAAGAACAGGAATCTTTTTATATTTAATATTAATCATAATCTTTGTGATTTCAGATGCTAGTAGGTTGCGTGATTTCCTCACATACTCTGATTCACTAGCTTGTTCGAGCTCTACCACTTTCGAAGATTCTCTTGCTTTTCTTTTGTTAAGTAGCTTCAATTCATCTTCATGCTTTTCTATCTCTAAATCTTTCTTGTGAGCTTTTAAAAGATGCTTCCTTAAATCTCTAGTATGAGCATACTGCTTTTGGCACTCGAAGCAATCATACTTTCCGTCGATTTTATCGTGCTTTAAGTATACTGTTGGCTTGGCTTCTCTGCTCTTTCATATGCCTATACCAACTAGATTTATGAGCGAAGTCTCTCTCACACTTCTCACAAAAGTATACTTCTACTTCTTCAGTTTGTATAGGAATTTCATTAATACCTTTCTCCTCCTCTCTGTCTCCCACACACTTGTTTGCCATTTATTTTTCTATTATTAATTTCTATTTTAATAACAGAGACATTAAGTGATAGCTCTGGTAGTTCCTTATGAGAGTTCATCTCACAGCTATCACACTTTTTATTGACGCCAAAGGTAAGTCTCATTTAGTTAGATGGAAGTGTTGTTGTTTTTCTTAAAATGTTAGCGCTCATATTTAAATTTGAATTTAAAATTATAAAACTGCCTCTATAACTAAGAGCTTATATGAGATCTTTCCAAGCCTACAAGTTTCAAGGGAACTTCTTAGAGTATAAGAGAAGAATTATGAGTATTAAGATACGATCCAGCTCTACATATGGGTGAGGAAGTAACCATTTTTACTTTTAATAATAA
>ARYC01016407.1:0-14894 GCA_000711775.1 Oxytricha trifallax
AGTTATGTTTAACTCTTCATAAGCTTTCTTAGACTCCTTAGTCTTATGAACTGATAGGTTATCAACAAACAGGATGATCTCTTGGTTGCTATACTTCTCTCTGAGCTTATGTAGGATCTCTATATACTACTCTCGCTTAATAGAGCGAGGGTGAATCACATAACTCTCTAAGCCTGAATTTTCACTTATACCAGCTAAAATTGCATGAGTGACTACCTTTACTTTTTAGTCATAAACTTCTATGTTTATACTTCTTGTACCATGACTTATTAATAAAAGTGTTGAACGTAAACACAGCTTCATCTGCATGTATGAACTTGATGTTATTATCAATAGCTCTCTCCATTTAATCATATATAAAGTTGAAATTATTACTATAAAATGGCACTGTAAAATCAATCACTCTCTTAACTCTGTTGACAGTCTTGAAAGTAATACCGTTTCGTCTATAAATATTGGCTATAGTCTAAGGAGAGATACGCATGTCTGGAAACTTGCGATGAAACATGACAGCTCTTTAGTCAAGAGGAAAGTGAGCCTAATACTTTAATGTCTTAGAGTCACAGAGATAGTCAATATGGACCTGTGAGAACTATTATTTTCTTGCAGGATGTTTTCAAGAGCCTGAGTTATAATGTTAAACAGCTAACAAGCAATGATACCTAACGGTTGGGGCACTCTTGTGTAGGAGTCTTGCTATGGCTGCATAATTCAACACTGGTTTGACTTAGTCTATATTAAAACTCGTACCATACCGAAGCTTAAGCAATAAATCTAAATATTACTCATCATAAATAGACCCTAAATATCGCTAATTTCTATTTCTCATTTTGAAAATTGGCCTAATATCTCTACTAACCCCAATAAGACCCCAACTATACCCTACAAATCAAAGCACCAAAAACCTAACTAAGGGGTTTTGGAGTTTTGATTAAACCTAATCATATATAAACTATAAAACCCTAATAAAGCATGTGTTAATAGTCTACTTTTATCAATCAAAAACTCAATCAAACTACTGAAAGGGTTTTTGGGTTTTGATTGCAACTTCAAATGAAATAGAGAACAAAAGTTTCTAATTTTTAATCTAAAGTATTTAAAAAAATATAAAAATGATTGTTTTATATTAAAACAGCATGAATATGAAAATGATTTCACTCAATAATAAACTTTTGTTCATAATCAAAACCTCAAAACCCTTTCAGTAGTTTGATTGATAAAAGTAGACTATTAGTGCATACTTTATTAGGGTTTTAATAGGGTTTATGTTGGGGTTTATTGTTTAAATATTTTTAATTTAAGTGAGTATATGCGAGGTTGGGGGTCAGTTTATGACAGTGAGTATATTGATTTATTGTTTAAGTTGCGTTATGGGTGCGATGATTATAGTGAACAACTCAAACATATTCTAAATTACACATCTATAGCAAGACTGCTCCATAAATCTCCTGCAACTGTTAGGTCACACTGTCTATTAGCATTGAATTAAAGAGATAGCAGCTTAATTCTAAGCCTAAAAGACCTCTAAAATTTTAGCAGTATCATATAGATTATCTTATTAATGATAAAACTCTTAAATACTGGGCTCACCTCTCTCTGGCATAGAGAGCTGTGATGTTTCATCGCTAATTTCCTGAGCTTTATATCTCTGCTTAATCTATAGCAAACATATATAAAAAGAACGGAATATCTTACAAGACAGTCAATCGCATTAAGAGAGTGATTGACTTTAATGTTCCATTTTATAAGGATAATTTAAATTATATATACGATTAAATGCAGAGAGCAATTACTAATAACATTAAGTTCATACACGCTGATGAGGCAGTATTCACGTTTAATACCTTCATATCAAGGTCTTGGTATACAAGGTATATCAACATTGAAGTATATGATTAAAAGGTTAAGATTTAAACTCATTCTATACTTGGTGGAATAAGCGAAGATAATGGCCTCGAGACTTATGTTATCCACCCTCGCTCAATAAAGACCGAATAATACATAAAGTTCTTGCAATAACTCAGAGATAAGTACGCCGACTAAGAGATTTTTTTGTTTGTAGATAACTTATCTGTCCATAAAACTAAAGACACAAGGAAGGAATATGAAAGGCTAAACATAACACCTGTATTTAATGTTCATACAGTCCTCAGTTCAATGGAATCGAATTATATTGGGGCCTATTAAAAGGCCACTACAAGAAACTTCTGCTCTATCACTTGATGCACGATCTGAAGATAGATACAGTCGATTTTATAAAGAGTGCTGCTAAGAGAGTCAGCGATGATAAAGCTAAAGTATGCGCAAGAGAAGGGAGATTTTGTGTTTATAAATAAGTTTTAGATTTAAACGAATGAATAAGTTCCCATTTTAAATTTGCCCGTAAAGGGATTTGGCTTCTCTTTCTTTTCTTCTTCTTAAGGCTTGCTTGGGCCTTTGTTTCTTCTCTTTGTGCCAGCTCCTGCATCTATGTTCATCTCATCTGGCTTTTAGAAATCTCTAAAGAGTCTCTTACTCAATTCATGCTTTATTTGTGACTTTCTCTCTCTGTTTAACTTACTGCGCTCTTTCATCAAGTAAATAACAGTACCAGGTTTTTCTATAAAGTTAGAAGTCTATGCTTACTAGAGATGAATGTATGCTTCTGCAGTTCCTACAGCCACGAGTCACTGATTTTGATTCCCTGCTTTTCTTTCTCTTAGGAGAGATACTGTAGCATTTCTTGTGAGCTTCTTAAATTACTTCACTTAAGTACTCTGGTTTAAGAGTTCCAAGAACTCCAAAGAAGAAAGTTCTCTCTGGTAACTTATTTGAGAGTTGTAACTTTTTTATGGTAGGTACAGAGCAACATATGGATCACTCATAGCATCATCATACAGGTTTGTCACTGATATTTCAGGGTAGTTAGGTATTTCTATCATCCTAATTTCATTAGACTTAAAAGCTTTTTTCTCTTCACTTAGCAATGCTTTTAAGAATGAGATTTTTGTTCCTTCCTGGGTTGGCAAGAACAATCCAACTATGGTTAATTTATTAGTATTAGTTAAAAGTTTACCTTGCTAAACCAAGTACCTATAGAGGTCCTACTTCGAAATTTTCCTATTAAATCTTGAGATTAAATTCTCTTCATTGCATCATTCATAGACTCCATCTTGCTTCCTCTTTCTAGAAATGTTAATGAAATTTAAAATTATGGATATCCATTCTAAGTTTATTAAAATCTTACTACTAAATAGGGAGGACCTACTGGAGGTCAACCTTGAAAAGATATGCGGAGAAGCATTGAAAAACTTGCTCCAAGTTTCACAGATTGATTTCCATTTTTATCAATCTATCTCCATTAAATTGCTCCTAATAATGTTTAATTATTTTAGGAGGTCCTCCAAATTAAGTTCAAAATTGATTTGGAGGACCTCCTAGAGAAGCAAAACTTCATATAGGAGTATTTTAATTTATTAAAATGTATAAAATTCTCATTAAATATGTCAACTTACAGTCTTTTATGGTTAGTTAATTTTCCTACCTCTCAGCAAAGAATCTACCAGAGTGTCTTATACTCTACTATTATAGTATATCAAGATAGATTTTATCATTATTATTTTTAAATTTATCAGCAAACTAAAATGAGCGCTAACATTTTGAGAAGAGCGGCACTACTTGGGTAAAGTCAATAAAAATTATCATTCCAGTAACCAAGAAAATTAGAGACCAGAGACGCTTGTACTCAGTAGGAGCCTACTCATGACAACTTTGACCAGTCTAGCTTTGAAATTTAAATATAAATTAATTAGGAGGTCATTATAGAAGCTGTGCAAATTGAGGAGGAGTTTAAACAACCCGCCATAGACCATTAATAAATACCAGGCAAAGTTGACTATTAATGCTAAGAATGCAATAAAGTTTTCCCTAACAAGTCAACTTATAAGAGACACTTGAGATATACACAACCATATGCCAAGGTTTTATCTCAAACATTAAAAGGAAAATGGGAAGCATGTCTGTAAGTTCTGTGAGAAGCCATATTCTCATACTAGAGACCTCAAAGTTCACTTCAAGAAAAAGCATAATCAAAGTTTTGTCTTTATTCATGAAACTACAGGGAATAGATTCTTCTAAAAAAGAAGATCAAGAAACCCAGTGGAGTCTCTGAGAGTTGAAGTGTAGAAGTTAGTCAAAATGAAGAAACCAGTCAAGAACTTTCCAGTCTCTGAGTTCAATAAAATCATGGTTAAAATAGAGGCAATGAAGATTCCTATATTAAAAATTATTGACTTAGATTCTTGCCTAGAAAGCTACCTCACTCTTGAAGATAAAATAGAGAAGAGAGTCATTACTGACGACTAATATGCTTACAAGATATATCCTTTCAATTACTTCCTTGCTGATGACAAGTTCCAAATGGAATTTGCTAATGAGTATTATGCTCTTTAAAAGGCAAAGTTAAATGAGTGCAGGCATATCATCTAGCTTGATGCTATTTTACTTGGTAAAGATCATGTAGACTTCAGGCTTCCTTTGCTAGAAATGACTTATAGAGAATTCTTATCTGACAATAGATGTCTGAGATAAGTTAGCTAAATAGTATAGCAGATAGTTGAGGGGATCGAAGAGCTTCACAAGCTAGGTTATGTTCATAGAGTGCAAGCCTCTGCATAAGGAAATGTATACGGCACTCCTGGATATTTCCCAGAGAGAGAGGATTGGAGAGATGGAGACACTTAATGGGATATCTGGGCTCTAGCAGTAATAATAATAGAGAGCGACATGCCAAGAAACGATTACTTTAGCTGCAGGGGTGAGAGAGATTCTAAGCAGAGAATCAAACAATATCTCGATAAAAATAAAATAAATGGAGGTCTCAGAGAACTTGCATACTCAACTATTATCAAGCCAAGCTAAGAGAATTAACAAACAATAGAAACAATCAAACATCAACTTAGAAAGATAAAATTCAGAGAACTGCCACATGACTCTAAGCTTATGTTTGTGTGAAATATTTTAAAAACTCGCTTGTTATACTCACTTAAAATACTAATATTTAAACATTAAACCCCTACATAAACCCTATTAAAACCCTATTAAAACCCTAATAAAGTATGCACTAATAGTCTACTTTTATCAATCAAAATCTCAATCAAACTACTGAAAGGGTTTTGGGGTTTTGATTAACATCAGTGATATTTAAGTCAACACTTTTAGATTTGATATTTTACTTGTTTTTCATACTGGATTTATCTGGCTAAAGGTTATGCTACTTCTTAAATTTCCTAAATATTTATTTGCACTTAAAATTTATTTTATTGATTGTTATTTTTTAATTGACAAGAGCCTTTGGACCTCTATTAAAAATTATAGAAAGAATGATTTTTGACTTCCTTTATTTTACTGTAATATGGTCTGTAAATTTAGTATTTTTTACTTGTATGGACATGCTTTTTTTCACAGAACTGTCACTTTTTAATTCTATAGCGGATACACTGATTATGCTAATACAAAGTTCTCTGTGGCTGTGGGATTTAGAAATGTATGATAACTTAAGTTTAGGTCTTTATATAGGAAAAGCTTATCATTTAATGTTTCTAATCGTCAACATTGTATTGTTGCTGAATCTTATGATTGATATACTTTCCTCAACCTTTTCAAACTTTCATAAACAAATCTAAGTTTTTTAAACTTGCATTAGCTGTAGCTTGCTTTATATTATGATGAAATTTTTGAAGCTATACCTCAATATTAATATGATAAAATTTATGGTTCTCTGATTTGTGCGACACCTCCGATCAATATTTTAATGTTTCCAGCAATATTTGCGTATAAAATCATTAAAGATAAGCAAAAACTTTAGAAACTTAATGAAGTTTTAGTAAGACTAGCTTATTTACCATAAGTTTTTGTGATATTGCCATTTTTCCTTATTGGGAACGTAATATTCATACCTCTTGGATATTTTATAACAATCTTTATCATGAGTATAATTAAAACATCCTTAAATTATTATTAAACTATGTTTATTTTAGATCATTATTTGCTAAATCCAATAGATTAAAGATAACGTAAATTGTTTAGAAACTTATAGGATTTAGTTTAATCGGTCTGCCTCTGCTTTCTATAAATAGTATAATTTAAATAAATAATGCTTTGTTTAGCATAGTTAACTGATATACTTTTGTTTATTAAACATCTGTATTTAAAAGCTATCATTTTTTAAAAAGCCTTTTCACTTAGTGAGCTATAAAGAATTTTATTTTTACCATATGTAAGCTAAATTTTAGTTTTACTTAGCATTTTTCCCATATAATTTTTAATCTCATCATTTTTAAGATCTATTTTTTCACAATAAAAAACCTTTGATAAATTTGAAAGTCTTAGTTAAACTAACCAAGATATACAAATCTCATTTATCAAAAGAAATAACCTCTATTAACTAAATCATATTTAATTATTAAACATGTAAATCAATTCATAGGAAATTTAAATTTTTAATATTGGTCAAGGAACTTAGAGATTAATTACTCATTGAAAATAACAAAGTATCTTTGATATATGGCGATTCACTAAAAGCCTAAGAAGCAAATTAATAATTTTACTTGTAGATTTTATGTTTGTTTTTAAATGGCAAGAGTTTTCTGATAACAAGATCCAAAGACGAGCTATTAAAGAATCTCCAAGTTTTTTACAGAATGAAAATGGTTATAAGAAATTGCTCAGATGAAAGATATCAAACAAACTTAGTAACATCAAATTCGCTGTTAACTGAAGTTAAGCAAAGGCTTGAAATTGAGAAATTTCTGCACCCATTAGATCTTGACGTAGCAACGCTCAAAAAAATAGACTAATTAGAGTATCCAACTAGTACTAATATGTATTTTAATTTTATTTATTGGTAAAACCCCTTGATTCATTAAAGACTTAAAATAAGGAGTTAAGAATAAAGAGAAAAGTTTATTCACTAATAGAAATTATAAGAATAATGTATTTATTAAAGATTATTTTCTGATCAGAAATTAAAATTGATTCCAGCAATATTAAAAACATTAATAGGATCATTAAACTTTAAAACAAAAACCATCTCTACCAATTAAAATTAATTTTTGGCCATCTCTAAAAATTTTAACTAACATGTTCCATCAATCAACCACTAGTCAGTACATTTATCTGTACTTTATTCATTTACTTCTCAATTTACCCTTATTTTCAGTCTTAAATGAATCAAGGGGTTTTTATAAACTTAAAAACTATTAAAAACTAAGCGAAGCATGATAATAGCATAAAAATTTAACCAATATATAAGGGAAATTAGAAAGTCTTCCTATTTATTATTACTAAATATAAGTTATATTTAATGACAATAAATTTACTAATGTTTAAGGAAAATAAAAAGAGGATATGGAAGGACTTAGTTGAATTCGCTTACTCCAATCCTAAAAGAGTTCAACAATCAGTAAAAAATGAAGTAGAGTTTTAACAGCAAGATATTCAAAATCATTTTAATTTAATGAGCATATAATTTACACATTTTTAAATTAAGAAAGCCATTAAATACTTCATCAAATTCTGAATATCAGCAAAGTTATCCTTTAAAATCAAATTTAACTTATTAAATAAACTACATTCAGATCAGAAGGTGTATTAAATTATAAATAAAAGTAATCCAATAGTCCTGATTTCATAAAACAAAACAATTTAGCTGCTTCTGGTAAATTGTTAATATCAAATAGTAAAAGTGGGAGAAATCTCATCATTAACAAGCATCTTAATGCTATTAGTATCAGCAATATAGACTCTCAAACTACTAAGACTTAGTTTGTGACTAAGTAATCTGAGACTCAAAGAAAACCTTCAATTAAATTTAAAGAAGGGTCTAAAATTAATAAAGAATAAACTTTGAACTAGAAGAAGGAAGAGAGATATAAAAGTAAATTGTCGTGGGGGGATGACGAATTTTCAAGTTTGGAGGTGGATGATGAATCAGATTAAAGTAAATATATAATTTATTTTTAGCAGCACCATAATTTTCATATAAATATATGAATTTAATTGGTAAATAAGAGTTTTGAATTAAAAAATACTTATTTATGTTATTAAAACATTGATGTTCGTTAAAAATTAGACAAAATGACTTATTTTATAATATATTAAAAAACAAGGAAAATACTTTTATAATTTATGATTATTTATTTCATCTATAATTATTTAATTAAGAGAGAATAATCCAAATATTTATAGAAATATGGAAATTTATAAAAATGTGCATTTTGATTTTAATAAATAAATGTGATAGAATATTTCTAATTGTAATATTGTCTTAAAGTTTTAAATATACGGTTTATTAAATTAAATATAAGATTTAATACAATGATTTAGATATAGATCCCATTTAAATTTTAATTTAAATGTATGTTTTTAATAATTTTGAACTATTTTCATCTTAAAATATTAATTTTTTTATCACCTTCATAGAATTTTAAAATAATTAAAAAATGTTATTTAACTATTTAAATATAGAAAATGATATATAAGTTAATAATTCATCAAGACTTGTAATAAATTTATAATTATTTAAAAAAATTTTGGAATAAAAAGAGATAATATTTACGGTATATTTGGAGAAAATATGCTATTTTTTATCATAATTTAATACTTTTTGTCAATTTAACTCTAAGTAATTCATAACTAATCCAATTTATATTATTATAGCATATTAAAATTGAATGCTCAATAATATATTTGCATTAAATATATATTTCTCATGAAAATTTATGGATAAAATATTATATTCTTATATTGAGGCATAAGTTCAAGGTTTTTCACATT
This sequence comes from Oxytricha trifallax, assembly GCA_000711775.1. NCBI lineage: Eukaryota > Ciliophora > Spirotrichea > Sporadotrichida > Oxytrichidae > Oxytricha > Oxytricha trifallax. The sequence goes on from ARYC01016407.1 coordinate 8,815, forward strand.
TTCTTTAAGGAAAGTATATTAAAAATAAAAATAAAAATAGAAAATTATCCAGCATATTAAAAAGTAGAGGCCTGAAAATACCTTATCATATAAAGTAAAATTTTAAATATTAAATCAGTCAATGAAATTAAATATTTTTTCAAAATTATTGTAGATGTTATTCTAGCTCAAAAATAATAAATAAGTTATGTAATTTAATTGAACTTATACTTTATTATATACTGCAAAAATTTAATTCCTAATGAAACAACACAAAAGAGCTTAAACAATTAAATCTTTATTAATTCAAATAATAAATTATATTTTAAAATAATGAAGAGTAAAAATTCTTCAATTCATATATCAGATTTTATATAATTTTTTCCTCTTTAATTAAATTATTAAAATAGGTTAGGGGTTTTGAATGCTCAAAAGAAGAGACTCCCAAAATTAAGATATAAATTATCAATATTATTTTGATTTTGATAATAAAATAAATTTAATATGCAAATATTTAAAAATACACTACGTGGACTAAATGACGAAAGTCAGGTTGATATACAAATTCCAAATATTATTGACACATCTCCCTTTCCAGGCGAGAATAAGTATTAGAACATGAAATACCTTCCTGCTCCAAGCTCTACCCATTTCAATTCAAATAAACTTAGTTACCAAACTAATTCATCTCTACAGCTTTTAATTTTTATAATTTTTATTTTCAAGAATTAGTATTAAGCTGGGTAAAAATTATAGTCAAAAGATGGGGTCAGCTGACAATAGATCGTAAAAAATATAAAAGCTGATTTAATTTCTTCACAATCTATAATTCAAATGTATAAGAAAATAAAATATATTTATTTTTAGAAAAATCAAAAGCTATATTTTACGTAATTTTTAATTGTTTGAGGTTGGTATTTTATTTAGGAATAATTTCGCTTAAAATATTTATCCTATAAAATTCTTTAAATTATAATTGTAAAATATATATAAAAACACTTTTTTTTTTTTACTGAACTCTGGCAATGTCAAAGAACAAAGATTTGTGGATTAAGTTCCCTTACCAAAGCGTCAATACTCAACAAGCAATCTTCTGGGCCGTTAAAATAACAGTTTTACTAAATTTATATCAGATTGCATTCCTTTTCTTGATGTATAACTTTCATCTTTAATAATTGCTTTGATTATTTCATATAAGAGAAAACAAGAACTTTTTCACATTCTTAATCCAATTAAAGTAATTTTGAATACAATTTTGATGTTTATAACTTTATCTGAATATTGCTAAAATTTAATAATTTAAGTATTAAGCCAAACATAAAAATTTTATTCAATGAAAAGATAATAATTGAATCAGTTTTGAATTTTAAATTACTATTTTTGGATTTTACAATTATTTTAAAGCAAGAGATAATTAAATTATATTTTATTCATAAATTATTATTACTTAAATTATTAATATAAAGTGAATAAGTTCAGCTTAATAAATGATATAAAGTATTTATTATTTTTTAGATTACTATATATAATAATTAATATCTATTATTAATATTGAATGATGCCAGTTTATTCAAAACCCCAATACCCCTTAATGAGGTTTATAAGTGCTTTGATTTGTAGGGAATTTGTTAGGGGTTGGGGTTATTAATTAAATGCGAGACTAAAATAGCAAGCTTTTGGGGTCTATTTATGATGAAGAGTATATAGATTTAGTGTTTAAACTGCATTATGGATGTGATATGTATAGTGAATAAGTCAAACCAGTACTGAACTATAAGTCTATTGCACTGCTCTTAAAGCGTAGTCCATCAACTGTTCGCTCTCACTGCTTGAAAGCTGTGTAATTAAAGCAATAATAGCTGAATTCTTAGCCTAAGAGGAAGTCAAAGTTTCTATAGAAGCTTTATTGACGATCTTATTAATGAAGTATTGGGCTCTCTTCTCTCTCGACTAACTAGCTATTATGTTTCACCGCCAGTTCCCTGAGTTGAAGATCTCTGCATAGTTTGTTGCAAATATTTATCAGCGAAACGGTATCTCTTACAAAGGTGTAAATCGTATCAAGAGAGTAATTGATTTCACTCTGCCATTTTACAACAACAACTTAAATTATATTTATAATTAAATGCAGAGACCCTAATAAAATAATATAAAGTTTATACATGCTGACGAGGCTGTGTTTACCTTCAACACTTTCATCTAGAAATCTTGGTATAAGAGGCATAGTAATATAGAAGTATATGACTAGAAAGTCAAGGTATAAACAATGGCAATTCTTGGAGGTATTAGCGAGGATGCCGGTTTAGAAACTTATCTTATTCATCCTCGCTCTATTAAGACAGAGCAGTATATTAAATTCTTAGAGCAGCTGAGAGAGAAGGACCCTGAATAAGAGATTATACTGTTTGTTGATAATCTTTCAGTTAATAAGACAAAAGATACAAGGAAGACTTATGAACAACTTAGAATAACGCCAGTGTTCAACGTACCTTACAGTCCATAGTTTAATGGAAATGAATTCTACTGGGGTATATTAAAAGGTCATTACAAGAAACTGCTGCTATACCACTTGATGCATGACCTACCTATCGATACAGTCGATTTTATAAAAAGTTCAGCCAAGAGAGTTGATAATTATTTGGCATAAAAGTGTGCTAAAGAAGGGAGAGTGAATGTATATTAATAAGTTTTAGAATTAAGTTAATGAATATTTAAGTCACATTTAAAACTCTTTCGTGGGAGCTGGCTTCTCTTTCTTTTCTTCTACTTCTTGCTTCCCTCCTAAGTTTCTTCTCTTGCTGCCAGCTCCAGCATCTATGTTCATTGACTCTGGCGGCTAAATATTTGAATAAAGTCTCTTGCTAACTTCATACTTTGTCTGCGAATTTCGCTCTCTGTGTGAAGCTTGCTCTATTCCTTCATCAAGAAGATGACAGTTCCAGATTTTTCTAAAGAGTTAAGCTACAAATCTTACTAGAAATATAAGGGTGCTTCTGCAGCTCTGATAGCCAGCTCTCACTTATCTTGATCCCTTGTTTGTCCTTATCTTCTGAAGAGATGCTGTACCTTTTCTTATGAGATTCTTGAATAATTTCTTTCAAGTAATCACCTTTGATTATTGCAAGTATGCCAAAGAAATAGTTTCTTTCAGGTAGTTTATTTGACAACTGCTTCTTAGTAGGCAGGTACTGCGAACCTCTGGGTCATTCATAGCATCATCGTATAAGTTAGTCACTGAGATTTCTGGATAGTTTGGAATCTCTGCAAACTTTACATCATAAGTTTTCTATGCTTTCTTCTCTTCGCAGAGTATCGCTCTTAGAAATGATATTTTAGTGCCTTCCATCATTGGCAAGAACAAACCAACTACACAATAAAGATAAGCACGAGTTTAATACCTTGCTGCACCAGGTAGCGATGCAAATCCTCCTTGCTTCTAAATCTTTGAATCAATTCTTGTGCTTGCACTCTTTTCATTGGCATCATTCATTGACTCCATCTTGTTTACAGATCTAAGAAATGATATTCAAATTTAAGTTTATTGATTTCAATTATAAACCTCTGAAAAACTTACTATTAAATATGGGCATCCTATAGGAGGTCAACCTCTAAGAAAGATATGGAGAAAGTTTTGAGAACTTGTTTCAAACTTGAGAGATGGATATCAATTTCTACTGTTATAGTTCCATATTTTTAAATTTAAATTGGTACGTACTTAATTAGGAGCAGCTCTTAAAATGCAAGTACTTAATTAGGAGCATTAATTAATGCTAGTACTTAATTAGGAGCACCCTAATTTTAATAATAAAATCATAAAATACCTCCTAAAGCAGTACGTACTTAATTAGGTGCACCTCCTAAATCGGTACGTACTATAATCAACTTATTATTGAAAGTAAAATGGTTACTTCCTCACCCATATGTAGAGCTGGATCGTCTCTTAAGACTCATAATTCTTCTGTAATCCTCTAAGAACTTCCCTTGAAACTTGTAGGCTTGCAAAGCTCTCATATAAACTCTCAGTTATAGAGGCAGTTTTATAATTTTAATTCAAATTTATATATGAGCGCTAACATTTTAAGAAAAACAACAGCACTTCCATCAAACTAAATGAGACTTACCTTTGGCAGCAATAAATGTGATAGCTGCGAGATGAATTCTCTTAAAGAACTACCAGAGCTATCACTTGAGGTCTCTGTTATTAAAATAGAAATTAATAATAGAAAATAAATGGCAAATAAGTGTGTGGGAGACAGAGAGGTTGAGAAAGGTATTAATGATATTCCTATACAAACTGAAGAAATAGAAGGATACTTTTGTGAGCTGTGTGAGAGATTTAGCTCATAAATCAAGCTGGTATAGACATATGAAGGAGCATAGAGAAGCCAAGCCTACTGTATACTTAAAGCACGACAAAATCGATGGGAAGTATGATTGCTTTGAGTGCCATAAGTAGTACTCTCATACAAGAGACTTGAAGAAGCATAATTTATAAGCTCACAAAAAAGACATAGAAATTGAAAAGCATGAAGTTGAGTTGAAGCTTCTCATCAAAAGAAAATCGAGGGAATATTCTAAAGCGGTAGTGCCTGAATAAGCTAGTGAGTTAGAGTACGTAAAGAAGGCACGTAACCAAACGAACCTCTGAAATCACAAATTCATGATCAAGATTCAATACAAGAAAATACCGGTTCTCGCGTAGATAGATTTAGACACTTCTCTTTAAAGCTACCTTATATTAGAAGACTCCTTTGATAAGAAAGCTATCAATGATCATCAATACGCATAAAAGGTGTATCCTTTCAACTATCTTTTAAGTGATGATAAATATTAGATGGAGTTTACAAATGAGTATCAAGTACTCACTCAAGCAAAGTTTAAAGAGTGTAGTTACTTAATCAAGCTAGATGCTGTTCTCCTTGCCAAGGATCATGGTGCTTTCACACTCCCACTCTATGAAATGACCCTAAGAGATTTCATTACAGATCAAAGGAATCATAAGTAACTTGGATAAATAGCAACTCAAACCATATAAGGTATTAAAGAGCTTCACAAGTAAGGGTTTGTTCACAGAGATTTAAAGCCAGAAAATATAATGATAAACTTTTCACCAGTAAGAGTGGCAATAATCGATTTCAACAGAGCCTAAAGAGTTGAAGTATCAAGGCTTGGAACTGTAATGGGAACTCAAAGGTACTATCCAGAAAGAGAAGACTGGAGAGATGGTGACTTTTAGTGGGATGTATGGGCATTAGCAGCAATAATAATAGAGTGCGATATGCCTCGCAACGATTACTATTCAACAAGGTGCGAGAAAGATGCTAAGCAAAGAATAAAGTAGTTTATAGACAAAACCAGAGTCTCTCAATCAATAAAACATATGGCAGAATCAATAATAATAAAACCAAACTCAAGATCAGACATATCAATAGAGCAGATAGAGTTGTGGTTAAGTAAGATAAACTTCAGACCTCTCCACATGATCGAAAAGTGCATTTTGAGTGATTAAATTAAATACATTTACTATAAATTTCACTTTAAAACCTATTAATAATCCCAACCCCTAACAAATTCCCTACAAATCATAACACTTATAAACCTCATTAAGGGGTTTTGGGGTTTTGATTGAAGGAGCAAAACAGCATTTTTATGGATTTAGAGAATGTATTATGAAAAATATAAAATTTCCTGTAAATTGTATTTTATATTTTAATCAAACTTAATTAATAGTTTAGTAGATTGGTGCAAAAAACATTTATTCGACAGGTAGAATAGAAATTCGTAGAATCTTCAATGAAGCTGCATCTCTAAGCATAAAATCTCAAAATTATCACAGTTTAAAAGCAATTTTGAAACATTCCACTTCTCGATACTTTAACATACATATTAAATATGAAGATATCCAGGATTTACTTTCTGTGCTTGAATTCGATATCATCACTTTATTAATAAATGAAAAAAACGTATAAAAATCTAAAAATCAGAAATAAATATTAAACATTTTAAAAAAGTTATACTTTGCTTCTTGAGCATAAAATTATGATTCAATATCAATCCAGACAATTTGAAAAGAAAGATAATAATTTTATGAGGAAGTGCAC
>ARYC01016409.1:0-11394 GCA_000711775.1 Oxytricha trifallax
AATTTTTGAATATCTTTATTAACTTTTCTTCTAAACACCATCCAAGTAGTCTGTAATTCTTCTGAATATGAAATCACCAATAAATTCTTGAGAATGTTGGGCGGGAATCAATCCCGATTTGTATGTTTCTGAAATATTTAAGATGATTTCTTAAAGTGTTCCCAATTTAATTAGTTTAAATCTGAATTTCAATTTCTTATCTGTCTTCCTCTAATGCTCTATATCTTCTTATTAATTAGTGGGTCATAAAAATTTATTATTCATAATTTAATGTAAGTTTCATCAAAATTATAAATAAAGATATACTGACCAGAAAACTTCCCTCTGGCTAAATAAGCTTTTTCACCAAAAATTTTTAATTGAAATTATGTCTTTCTTACTTATCTCATTCAATCTGAATTCCCACTTCTCATTTTCTTACTTACCCTCCTCATACAAAAGAAAGATAGATTAATTTCCCATATAAGTAGACATTTCCTTCCTAAACTGATCATAAATATATATATTTATATAAATTTAATTGATAATTTATCATGAAAAATTACTCTCAAAATGCTTAACTCAAGAAATGATTTAGTTTATAAAATGATAAAAAGGTTAAAAAATAAAAAAGTATACTGTAAATATACTCCTTGAAGTTTTTATTTAATTTTTAAATCAAAATTAAAATTCAATTAAAGCATAAAATGTTATTTATAAAATAGAACTGCATATTGTATTTGTATAAGATAGAATACATACATTATTAGTTGAAGTTAAATTATCTAAGTAATTGAAAAGTGGAATCAGAGAACAACTATTAAACTTAAATATTAAAAAAGCCAATATTCAGTCATGTTAAAGGAAGTTATAATCAAAATTTTTAAATATTTTATCTCCCAAAATAAAGATTATAATTTTCAAGAATAGTTGGAGTTTATCAATATTGATTAATGATGATTTAATTTTTTAATTATTAAGTATTATTGTAAAAGTGAAATTCATAATTATTATTCAATCATTGATTTAAATATTTGTTGTATTATTTAATAATTTTGACTTTATTAATTATATTTTCATCAATTAAAAATTAACATAATTTGAAAACTTAAATGGAGAAAACAAACACTTATCAGCAAAAATCATCAGACAGAACAACCTGCGCTAAACAGAAGATGGGAGCAAGTAATCTATTATAGAAAAGAAATTATGGTTAGTCCAATATTCATGATAGAATGAAATCCGAGGGGGGATAGTGGTGGAGTGGAAAATTACAAAAGTACCAAGTAGGAACTCAGTCGATCAGAAAACTTGATTGCATCAGCAAAATTAAATGGAATAAGATGCTCGATGTCAGCCAAAAATCAAACCATAAAGGAGCTCATCAATGAAAGTAGCCATCAATGAGGAGAACTATAAAGAAAACGTTATTCTGAGACCAAACTTTCCTAATATAGAGGCGGGTAAAGGACTTTTAACTGAAGGCTTAAAAGAGCAACTTAGCAATTCATTCCAAAATCACGAAGAAAACCAGTCAAATATTATCAATGCAAAATCTATACTTGTTATAGATGAAGAGATGTTATAGAATGAAATAGTGTAAGATTATTTTTAGAGTAGGGTCAATGAACATCTCGAAGATCAGTTGATTTTTGATGAGCTTCACAAGATTAACAGTACTTTATTACAAAGATCAGAAGGAATTGAATTCACATTTCTCTAGAGTGATCATACCTATATTCCACTAAAAAGAGATACTATAAATATATTTAGAATTTCTTTTAATAAAGAAAAGGTGGAATTTTTTTAATTCAAGAAATTAGATCATACTTTAAAGTATGGAAAGGATGGCTTTAGAGATTTAAAGGATTGGATCCAAAATAATCAAATATAGTTAGAATAAGATAAATAATTAGTTTTTATACCTTTTAGAGTCGTGACAATCATTATTATTTGCTCTTATGCAAAAGAGTCGGACTAGTTTGCTTGCAATAAAGTTCTTAAGGACAAGATAAATAGATTGATTAAATTCAAAGACATGTTGGAGCCAAAAGAGTACAAAGTCTACTAAAGGTTCTGCAAATTTTTTCATAAGTACATCAAATCCCACTTAAATAGTTATGGAATTGTCTTTAAAGATAACGCAAAGCTTTGTAGAGGCAATTTAGTGAATATGTTCAGACATATCATCACAAGCCAGAAAATTTATCAAATAATAGTAAGAGGAACTTGGAATAGGGGAGTGCTACTAGACTTGAAGGAAGCAAAAAGTGACATGGACAAAGAAATAAAGAGACAAGGAAGCAATTATGCAAACCGCAAAGATTGGCAAAGAAATAGCAATTATGAATGAAGAGATTTAAGTGTTAAAGTACAGAAAAACCAAAATGGAAGCTAAGTAATTAAATCTAAAAAGAAATACTGTCACTTGAAAGAGAAATACTGTTATTTGAAAAAGAAATACTCATAACTTGATATTTTCAGCAAAATATAAAGAGAAGAATTTAGAATGTTTAAATATTAGTAATTTAAAGCTACAAAGTTATGCAAGGAAGAATAAAGCCAATCATCAACCAACAAAAGCGGCGTCATTATCTAGATTCAAGGAAATTATATCAACACATTGTTAAAAAGAGAAGTTGCAGTTTAGAATCAGTAGCTAACTAGTATTCATGGTGACAATAGCCAATCGAGGTTGATTGATTTTATCAAGCTTTATTACTGATATAATGATACTATGATAAGACTCATGATATCATAGGACTACAATAAAATTGGGAGAATTAATATTTACAACATTCTAAGTCCAAATTTTTTATAATAGTTATTTTTTAATTTATTGCAATTTCAATTTTTATAAATTACTAAATTATTTTATTCAATAATTTAACTAGGGTAAATTTATTAGTAGTTATCTTATATTAAAATAATTAACTCAATTAATAAATTTAATTAAATTAAGCTTAATAAATTAAAATTATTCTAAATAGTCGATTTTTTAATTGCAAATTAAAATCTTGGCCTAATTATTCTGTAATAAATTATAAATATTGATTTTGTATTTATTTTTAGAAATTATTATAATAAATAATTCAGACTTGGCATGTTTTAAATAATTAATTCTACCAGTTTTAGTGTAGCCTATAATAGTATGAGTTAAATTCGAATACATACTGATGAATATATAAGCTTATGCAAAATAATTCTAGATATTGTTGAAACAATAATTTATTGATATAGTAGTTATAAAAATATTATATTGATTTTGTGAAATATTTGGTTCAGAATTATTTTTTGCAACAGCGGTTTGTCAAATTCATAGCTATGCTAAATTCATCTTTTAAATTCTTTAATCATTATATTTGAATATTTTCAAATGGATTATTTAATTTTGTGGTATGCTCTAATTGAAATTAAAAATAAATATAGAAATGTAGCCTAGATTATGTCAAAACGATATATTTAGTAAAAATAAGAACCAAAAAAATTAAATTATTGAATTTTTAAAAAAATTCATAATTTTTAATTTTAAAAATGCCATATTTATATATATATATAAAATTATATAGTAATTTAGAGATAATTACTAATTTTTCAGGAAATTAGCAAAATATAATTCCAAGTCCTTGCCTTAATATATTATAGCTAGTCTAGAATTCATTTTGTAAGTGACATTTTTTTAAAGAAATTAGGTCTTTTAAGTTTTCTAAATATATAATATGCATAGTTTTAATAATTAAAAACTTGTAAATATTAAATCTAAAAATTTTAGCTTTTGTGTATATACTTCATGAATTAGATTTATTTGACTATTTTAAAAAAATATAGTCATATATTATTTAAATTTATAAGCAAAAAGAATTTATCGCCTCAAATTTTAATTTTAAATCTACTAATACACTTCAATATAAAATATTTATTTTCAGAATGAATATTTATCAAAGCAAAAAACCTTAATCAACTCGAAATTTTAAGAGATTGTTTAGATGTGAAGACAGGTAATAATATAAATAATTATAAAATACCATAGATTTAATTTTTCAAATAGATTATATTTAATCAATATTTTAAAGTTTAAATAATGTATCACTCTAAATTAATTATAATAACTATTACAAGTATCCCCACATTTAAATTTTTGCCAGTTTTATCAAATTATATTATTTTTTTTACTAATTTTGCTTATCTTTAGAAGCTAACAAATTAACATACCTTTGTTTAATTGATATTCAGGCTTAAATAAGTTTTTAGATTAAATCTTCAAGGATACTGCCTCAGACTTCCCTAGTGTACAAAAGGATTATCTTTCTAAATACTTTGGTCCCAATTTTATTATTGTGTTAAAGAGTTGCTCTTTTAAATTGCTTATTATTGAATAGTCAGAAATTACCAACGCATTTTATCTTACTAATCAGAAGACGTTTCTTCAATATATAGAGCTTCTGATTGTAATTTACTTTTGACCAAATTATTTAGTTCTTTCTTATTGTGAAGATTATTTAAATCTTAATAAGTATTTACAGATTTCTCTTACGATTATTTACTTAATTATTATCAAATATTAGTTTCAATAAGAGAATGATAATTTGTTTGTTTAAGATAGGGTAAATACTAAGGTTAGAAAGCTTATTATATCTTTTTGGCAAAGTATGCTTGATTAAACTTCTCTGACCCAGTTAAATCTTTCATTGTCAAAAATATCTGAATTAATGAATTTCTTAAAATAGATCTCACATCTTCAAATTTGCTTGAATGTGTTAATTTATCATAAATTATATATTTATTTAATCCAAAAGCCTATTTGCTCTCAATTGTATTATTTAGTGAAGAAAAGAACAGCTTCTTTGGTTTAGAGTTTCAGACAGATAAAGTTCTTGATGTTTCTAAACATCCTCCGTTTTAAATTTCCTAATCATTAATCTCAATTTCTATATCTTTTTCTTAAATCTCAAGAGTATTTTATGTTTATAGAATGTTTATGATCATGGCTATCTTATGAGTCCTTTCTTTACAAATTCAAAAATGGTATTTCCTTCAAACTAAATTTTTGAAGACTATCTACTTAGTAATTTTAAGCCAATCCAATCAAAGGCTTTAAGAAGAATTAAGTCTTAGGTTTCAAGCTTCTTATTAGTTTTTATCTAGCTATAAATATCTACTTTTTTTCAATCACATTTCTTGTTCAAATTTCTCAATCAGTTCTTCTTCACGCTTTTTATTTTATTCAAAATTCTTCTTAGTTAAATTGGTACTTGTCCTTACGAATCCTGGGGAGACACTTGACTGCTTAAAACTATTTTATTGTGAGTTCATAGGGGATAAAGAGTTCTGGATATATTAATTTTTAAGTTTGTAGTGTTCTTAACCACTAATATAATTTTTTGGAGTTTAACTATTCTTTTGGAACATCAAATTTGTTTTAGAGGGTAGAAGTTAATTTAAACTATCGGATAGAGCAGTGAGTGATTTATTTTCAACTAATATATAAAGATGAATTTATATTTGAATAAGGTGATTGTTATAAATAATTTAAATTTAAATAATTGAGTAATTATTATAATTATTTAATTGCTTTTCATTATAATCACTAAGCCTTAATATATATATATATTGGGTCAACTTCAAAATTTAGCAAGCAACCAAATTTAAAGGCCTTTATTATTAAGATTTTCATTAATTAATCTGAATTAAATTTTATTCCTAACTGCCAAACATGGATACTCTATTGCTTAGCCTAGTAAGCCCGAGTGATGAGACGTTGAGGGGCACTCCTTGACTTCCCGAGTCAGCAGCCGTCAATCAGGACTGGGTAGGAGGGTCCCAGCATACGACTTTTTAAGGGTGGAACAAAGTCATAAAATAGTGGTACTCTCCATTGATAGCAACTCCGTTACATTGATCAACATTGCAGGGTTGCCAAATTTTTCCACCTTTCATAAATGGAGACAGTAGTTTGTGCCCATCCTTGGCTATACCTATAAAATGCTAAGTTGCTTTGCACTAGCCAGATAATTCGCTCTGCATATTTGGTAAAGTTATCCTCGCAAGATGCCATTGCAGAGAAAAGTGTTGTAATAGCATTAGATTATAAGGTAGATAGAACATTACAGGGAGAGAAGCTGTAGTAGCGATAGAAGCCGTATGTTTGATAACCGCCCAAGCTAGTATAACCATATTCTCTCTTAGAATCTGAGCCTGCTCCCTTTGGAACGAAATAGTCATAGAGAAGCTCTGAAGTAGCTCTGGAGTGCCAGAGTGGATGGGAACGCAATTGGTAGTGATGCCAACTACTCTAGAGCTAGCAGTAGAGTGCCTCAGGAATCTTTTTCGCTTAACAATAAGATCTTTTGATTTAACAGAAGTTGTTTAGATGCATGAGAAATCGCTTAGCCCTCACCACTACTACTAAGAGGAAGGACAGGGAGCCACTAGAGGAAAGCGGCTATCGCCAAGCGTGCAATCACTTGCTTGTAAAGAGCGCTTCAACCATAGTGCAGTCAACTGGATAACATATGCAAAGGCGCCTGGGCAAAAAGGATGGGTGATCGGGGAAATCATTATGCTTGATTGTCTCAGCCCCCCGTGCACTTGTCTGTGTCGGATATTCCACAGTCGTGAGATAGCGCCTGCTGAATAATGTGGTGCCACTGGTTGGTACACCTTGTAAGGAAAAATAATTAGGTACTGTAAATGATGGAGATGAAGATTAGGATGATGATGGTTATAGAGATGAAGAGAAATTCGGTATTCCAATAAAGGAAAATGAGGTTAGTAAGATGATGAGGAATGTCGACATAGATGGAATTGGTGTTCTCGAATATATTGAATTCGTGATGGTTACAATGAACGAGACAAATGTGATAAACTAAGATAAATTGAAAGCGGCCTTCAGGATGTTTGATAAAGAGGTCAGTGGGACTATTATTCCAGAAGAAATCAGAGAGATTCTTGGCTTTGATTCAAGAATCAGCTCCAAAGCACTTGATGACATCACAAAGGCAGTTGATAAAATGAAGACGGAGTGATCTAGTATGAAGAGTTTGTTCACATGATGAAGAAGTTCGCAATTAATGACAATTTTGAACATTAGTTTTGAAATATTTTGTAGTATATTCAATAGATATGGTATCGCAGTTCCGTCTAAATAATTCATAAATTACATCAGTACATGATAAGCAGTTAAAATTTATATCGGGGCTTCATTAATTTCTTATTCTCTCTATTTTTCACAATCTTTTATTACAAAATTTAAAGGGATTTTTTGGGAAAATTTAGTAAGTAATTAAGGTAGAATTTAATTGTACAATTAAATTTGTCTAAAATGACCGGTAAAGCTCAATCAATATAGAATATATTTTCTTACATTTTGATCAAGACAATTCAACTCCCGTATATTTAAAGTATGTAGTATACAATTAACTTCTATTTATCTTTATCTCAAGTAGGCATAAAAGACATCTGAAAAAAAGAAAGTCTTACCATTATTATATACCGTAATAAATTAGCAATTTTAAATCCATTTAAATCATAAATATTGTTAGTCATTCTTATAAATCAATATTTTACAAATTATTTTATTGTAATGTAAAACTTGCTAATCCATAAGAAATCACTCTAAATTGCTGATTAGGACAATAAATATATATATGGTTTTGTATTTAGTTTATTAGTAATGAGATGGGAAATAATTTAGCACATATATAATAGTAATGCTATTAAAATGAGAATATTACTTAGTAACAATTTTAATTGATATTCTTAGTTACATATTACTTTTATATTCTTGATTATGATTTAAGTCGAATTTATAAGGACTGAGTATTATTTATTAGTAATTTTTTTAGAAATTTAGCGATACATACCTCTCATAACCATTTAGACTGAACGATCAGCCAATCTCAATGTAATTATTGTATAAGCTAATTGAGCGGCGTGATAGTACCATGGTGGCACTGCGAATGAATACCTGGCAGTAGGGTAAAGGAGCTCAGATATCCTTTCCCTCCATGACTGCAATGATCTTCTTTTGTTATGCTGGCAATGACAACGACTATGCACTCCTTCTTGCCATCATTGAAGACTTCTCTGGCCTAGTCGGAGACGTCCTTGAGCCATTCGTTCTCAGGGAGCTTGAGATATTCCTAACATCCCCGGTAACGTTCTTGAAGGAGAAGTAACCATCTTCTTCAATGTTTTTAAGAGTATGTTCAGCTTTCTTCTTCATGAGTGGGGCATTAACGTTGCCTCCCGTGGAGAAAGTGCATTCATAATCACTGGATGTGAAGATATCAATACCAGTGATCACAGCCATGGAGAATCCGTGCTTGTCTTGACGGTGGAGAAGGAAACGATCTTGCCGGGATGTCCCTTTATCAAGACCAAGTCACCCTTCTTGACGGAACCAGCTGAAACCTTTTCAATATATTATTTTCCAGTGTTACCAGTGTCGAATTCGTAGTCTTCCATTTCTATCATCTCTCTTTATTAATTTTAATACATTTCAAGTTAATAAAATTTATTTACTTATAATCTAGTCTCTACCAATCACACGCAATTTACTCGAGAATGAAGATTTAAATAAATGGATCTGGGATATGAAGAAGTTATAGTAATAATTTTTCATATTTATAATTATATAATTTATATATTTGACACTGTAGAAAAGAGAATTAATGCATAATTTATTCGCTCTTCCTAATATAAAACTAAAAAAAAGTTTGATGCTTAATCTGCTTGTGACTAGATGTAAATTAAAATTGGAAATTATTTTATATATCTAATTAAATTTCTCAATAGTTTTAACTAAGTTCCCCGTAAAAACAATCCTTATAAAAACTAAAAGACCCTTTTACTCCTTTTCCCATACTCACAAGTAAAGAATTTCTCTAAAGTCCATAGTAGCAGAAGGATATCAAAACTTTGCAACTTTTGAAGACACCCACAGAAATGAAAGAAGCGGGAGTTATCTAGGGTAGGAGTTAAGTGCTAGAAAAATAATAGATAAAATAGCTCTAAAAGTAGACATAGCATTATGAATCCTAATCTCAATACTAACAATGCTTATATTCAAATAATAAGATTTATGCTATTGTAGAAATACATTCGATTAGGGAAAATGAATTTAATTAAATTTTATTATCATGACAGTTATCAAACCCAAAGTGAATCAAAATTTGAATCTAAGTAGATATATGGTAGATCCCGCAATTTTAGCTGGAATTTATTATTGAACATTCTTGAATCATCCCAGGATGCGAAATATTTTGATTTTGAGTTAACTCCCAAAAACAGCATAATGGGTTTTTCTCGATTGGGCGACTAGATAAATTCATTATAGCAATAACAACCACCTTCTCATTTTTAATGCACTATCTAGAGAGTATAATATTTATAGGGTTTGGAGATATTTTTAAAAAACATAACTGAAGGTAATTAATAATTAATTAATTTCAATTCATTTTCTAAATACGAATGTATTCCTACAATAATGTGCTATTAAAAATTGCAATCTTATCGAATAAATTAGTTCCTAAAAATGTTTTCCATAGCCATTAATCTTTATATAAAGATGCCTATAATTTATCAATAGTAATGGAGCCAATTAAGCAACTTAGATAAATAGGACTTTCAACAAGTAGGAGTTTGTGTTTATGAATGAAATGCTTAAAAAGATGGGAGGTATACGATTTGAAAAAGCTAAAGCAAATTAAGTAGAAGGGGCGATTACGAAAAGCTGTGAAAGAACTTTAATATATTGCTATTTAATAATTATTTAATAGCTTATATATTGTAAACAAGCATGAATATATGGTAAAGTTATTCTCTACATTACTTTGATGATTGATACCATTATTTTAAGGGTTTTTATTTATCAATATCTTATTGATAATAAACTTAACGCTAAATCTTAATTTTAGAAAATTGATGTGAACGATGTTGGATCAAGGCTAGGTTCTGTAAGAAAAACAGGTAAGTCCCACACAAATAAGAATATTGTATATATATAATAACTCACTTTGCTATATACTCCTTATAAATATGATTATTTCTAAATTTAGAAATAATAAGCGAAATTCATTAACTTTTCTTGTACAGTGATGCAATTTGAGAACATGCCCATGATAAGTTAGTATTGTGAGTAGCGTGGGTGGCATCATCTCTACATTTTTATTCTCTCAACATTCGCTAACAAATTATAGGCCTATATCAAAACAGTGTTGAAGACTAGGGCTTTGAAGTAAGATCATCAGAGTGACGATATATTTTGATTGAAACTTACAAAATTATAATCTCAATCATCAATATTAAGTATTCATATTTTATTTGTTAAGTAGTATTCTTAAAAATCAAAACTCTAATTAATAGACTTAATAGTAATTTGATAAATCGGTAAAGAAATTCTATCAATATTTATCGGAGTAATATAGTAAACTAGCTTGAAAGGAAAACAAAATAGCATTACATTAGTTTCATTTAAAAAATTATTTTAAATTCATAGCAGTAGATAAACCTTCTTCGAAAGAATCTTCCAATCAATAATCTAAGATGCCATCTAAGTTGAATAAAAACAGATCCTCAATGAATAAAACATATTAATAAAAAAGTAAATTAAATAAAAATTCCAATAATTTACAAATTTTATTCATTTTATTATATATTAAAAAGTAACTATCATATTATTAATGACATAATTTTGCAAATAAAAAAGGGAATTAAATATACTCTCTTCAATGAATAAAAGATAAAGTATTACTCCATAAAAATCCTAATTAATAATTTATGAGAGCCGTTCTAACTTTTCTTAATGCACTAGCTGCCCTAAGCATAAAAAAAGAGAAAAATATTAAGAGGAATTTGAAAAATTTAAAAACTGGAGAATCGAAATTCTCATGGAAAACCTAAAATTATAAAGTTAAAACCTAATAATTTTGAGAAAATATAATCAAAATATAGAAATCAAAGAAAGTTTAATCATTGATAATTCGATCTTTATTCTCTATAGAAAGATGATCTAATTATGAGGATGGTTGAGGATCATGAAATATTGAAAGACTTGTAGGAACTAAAATCCCATTAAATAATTAACAAATGCAAGGTTTAAAAATTTAATTTCAATTGGAAAATCTTTAATTTTATGTAATTTACTTCGATAAAAAGATTTTATCATAAGCTGAAACTAAATATAATTTAAGTAATAGATCTCTATATCTAATGTTGTAATATTTTTGGAATAGGTTTATAACTTAAGTGTTAGAAGAAAAAGCTGCAATTGTATAATAGGAGGTTGTTCAAGCAGTGGGAATTATATCCTCTAGAAATTAGTGATTAAAGAAATTTTAGCATAAAACGAAATATAAATTTCATAACTCAGAGGTTTTCTGAAACTAGACGGCAGTTCAAATACTTCTAACAAAT
>ARYC01016410.1:0-11481 GCA_000711775.1 Oxytricha trifallax
AGCTAAGAGCTCTAGAGTTTGAAGCTGAGGTCTTTAAAATTTAAGTTTAAAACAAGAAGTAGAGCGCTGAGATGGGTGTTTAAACATAAGTTGAATTGGTTGAAGAAGATAAGGAACTGCAACCAATAGAAAAAATTAAAACATTTTAATGTGAAGACTGCTAAAACTTCTTCTCAATTGAGTCTAGCTTGAAGAGGCACATTAAAGAGGTACACTCTGGCAAGGCCAAGATCTATTTTAAACATGACAAAAGTGGATGGAAGTACCAATGCACAACATGCATGAAGTCTTACACTCACTCAGCAAAGGTTAAGAAGCATATGCAAAAACATCATC
Organism: Oxytricha trifallax; assembly: GCA_000711775.1. Lineage (NCBI taxonomy): Eukaryota > Ciliophora > Spirotrichea > Sporadotrichida > Oxytrichidae > Oxytricha > Oxytricha trifallax. Next base: position 337 of record ARYC01016410.1, read on the forward strand.
TTAGCGAATTCTTGATTTAAGATTAGGAGACTTAATAACTTGTACCTGCTAAAAGAAAATTAAAAATTCTTGAGTCTTAAAGAGACCTACAGGAGAAGCTCAAGAGACAGTGTCGCTTTGAATCAATGAACTAACCTGCAGATCATACTGTTTTAGCAGCTTCCAAGCGAAAGCAATGAGTATTCCTGCATTAAATGCAATTTAACTTAGTAGCTGCATTTAAAATTACTTGCACATAAGTGTGCCTATCAAGGCAAAGCTTATAGTAGTTGATGAGTATGCATACAAGGTATACCCTTTCAGCTATCTCATAAAAAATGAGCAGTATTAAAATGAGTTTGCTAACGAATATATGATTCTTAGAGAGGCTTAAAGAAGAGATTGCAAGAACTTGCTTAAGTTAAATGGTGTTATATTAAGCTATGGTTTCATCGCACTAAGGCTCAAGAAATTTGAAATGACTTTAGGAGACTATCTATATCATAATAGATATCCTGATGACTTAAATGATACTCTTACAGATATGATTAAGGGTGTCAAGGAGTTGCATGAACTTGGATATGTTCATAGAGATTTGAAGCCTGAAAATATTATGCTTAACCTCTGCCCTTTAGAAGTCGTAGTTATCGATTTCAATAGATCCTTAAGATAAGAGATAGTGACTTTGGCTAAAGTTCTTGGTACTCCTGGATACTTCCCAATTAGAGAGAAATGGACTAATGGCTCAGTTCAGTGGGATGTATGGGCAGTTGCTGCTATCATATAAGAGAGCGATATGGAAAGTATGTCATACTTTGGAACAAAGCACGAGAAATAATCAATAAGTTTAGCAGCTAAACATATAATATAAGAAGAAATCTGCGATAAAATTAAGACGATAGTTGAGATGGTCATGGTTAAAGCACCAGCATATCCAAGATAATCATTAGATGACATTCTAGAACAACTAAAGACAGCGAGATTCAAGAGGTATCACAAAGACAAGAAGATAAAATTTGTTTGAGTTAAGCACACTAATAATCATTAAATATTCATTAAATTCATATAAAACCTGCATTTTGTCTACTAACCCCAATAAGACCCCAACTATACCCTACAAATCAAAGCACTTATAAACCTCACTAAGGGGTTTTGGGGTTTTAAATAGATGTCAGAGATAAATTAGCTAGATAGTATAGCAGATTGTGAAGGGGATTGAAGAGCTTCACAAGCTAGGTTATGTTCATAGAGACTTAAAGCCAGAGAATATCATGATGAACTTTCAGCCTCTTAGAGTTTATATTATTGACTTCAACAGAGCTCAAGCCTCTGCATAAGGAAATGTATGCGGCACTCCTGGATATTTCCCAGATAGAGAGGGATGGTGAAAATTAATGGGATATCTGGGCTATCGTAGTAATGATAATAATAGAGAGCGACTTGCCAAGAAACGATTACTTTAGCTGCAGGAGTGAGAGAGATTCTAAGCAAAGAATCAAGCAATATCTCGATAAAAATAAAATAAATAGAGGCCTCAGAGAGCTTGCATACTCTACAATTATCAAACCAAACAATGAAAATGAAGTAACGCTACATACAATCAAACTAATTAATACTTAGAAAGAAAAAATTCAGAGAACTGCCGCATGAGTCTAAGCTTATGTTTTTGTGAAATATTTAAAAAAACTCGCTTGTTATACTCACTTAAATTACTATAATTTAAAACATTAAACCCTTACATAAACCCTAATAAAGTATGCACTAATAGTCTACTTTTATCAATCAAAAACTTAATCAAACTACTGAAAGGGTTTTTGGGGTTTTTACTGTCAGCCCCCATCATTCGAACTTTCGACCCTTATTTCGTTTGCAATACTGAAATTCTTGAATTGAAAAAGAAAATGTCAAGACCAGCCGACCTGATAAAGCAATGTGATGTCTCAAGACAAGCCATAATACCAGTCCCATCTATGGTTCCAGAAGAAGCGCTCGATGACAACGACTGGATAGTGCTCAGACTATCATACAAACAATATATAGATGAGTAGAGCAAGGAGAATGCCTAGAGCAAGACATGGTACAGACTTCGCTTCCAACTCAGCGCTAAAAATGCAAATCTGGCAGAAACCCTTGTAATGAAGCTCACAAGGATGATGTCTACAACCTATACAGCACCTACTATTCACTAGGAAAACAACAGGCACGTCAGTCATCACATGAACGAACGAGTAGAAGGAATCTTTATATTGCAAGCATTACTATTGATTATGATGCATTGACCACTAATTATATTAATGAATTAAGCTTGCAGTTGGTAATGGCTTATTAATTATTTTGAATACCTAAGTTTCATAAGAGTAAGTGCTATCTTTTCGTAATACACAGATGTTTAAATTAAATATGTTTTTCTTTCCAATATTCTTGCACTTTAAATTATTTTACCTTCTTCCAAAATTTTAAATTCTTTTATATAATTTTATATTATAATATAATGTTCAAATAAGATACTTTGTTAAGACTCTTTCCTAACTTTACCTTTATCTTCTCTTCTCTATGCTTTCATAAATGATCTTCAAGTTTAATCTCAAACAATTACTGAGGAACTTGTTGTCTTTTTTAATTTTGAGGTTAATCACTATATTTTGATGTACTATTGTTTATAATCCAGTGTGTCTTAAACACATTATTTTTCTAAATTAAGAGGTGGAAGTGACATGAGAAAATATGAAGCATATTTTGCTTAATCATTATTCATATTACTTTAACTATATTCATAATCATGATAGAGTTACCAGAGAAAAAGCTGATTTATCAAGCTAGATTGACCTCAAAAGAATTGCTTGCTCATCTAATCCTTTATCTGATTAACTAATACCAAACTAATAATTAATGCCAACAATTTCAACATATAATAATTAACATAAAATAAAAGTTTCCCTCTTTTTTAAACTTTATTTGGGCAACATAGACAAGTTATATTTTAAATAAATATAATAATACTTATATTTAAGCCAGTGTTATATTGTATCCTAGAAACTATTGCTTATCAAATGTGTGTTAGATTATGTTTTAATTTACACTTTTATTAATTAATTATATTGTTTTTAACGATGCGTTCAAAACATCTCATTATTATGTGGTCAATTTACCATGTAATCACTCCAAAATAGTAAGGGCGCAAATTTATGACTATTAGTATTGATAATTTCTAAAACTTTTCCTTTTAATAATTATCTCCGAAATACATCTAATGTAAGTTATTTATATCTACTATTGCCATCAAACATTGGAATCACTTTTGCTCATGATGCCACCTCTATCACTGTCAAATTGATTTTACCAGACTTTCTATTAATCACCACCCAGGAGGAGATATGTTTCATTTAATTTTAATTGCCTGCTTTTATGATTTATTTCATAAGAAGAATTCAGTGAGTGATATTGAGTCACCATGATGATTTTATTTGCTAAATGATGTTGCTGTATCATACTATAACTCCAGTTATTAATGTTATTTATGTTATTATATTATTGTTATATATTAAATGATGAATGTTAAATGTTGAAACTATCTGCCATTCTTAATGCCTAAGCGGAATATTGGTATTCAATTGAAGTTGAGGGACTCTTGAGCATGTCATGGAGGAATTACTAGTTTTTCTATGCATTAAGTTGATCGGGATGCTGTTTAACTTACAGTACAGTTTATTGACAAAATCAATTTAAAACACTGATTTGCTTAGTCCATCTATTTACCAATTTATTCACAAAGTTATTATTTAAATGTACTTGATTTAATTTATTATATAATATATATAGCTTGTATATTTGAATTAGATGTGCCTTCATGCATTTCAATGTGAGAATATACTTCTTCCTCTTTACAGCATTAATCCAATCAATCCCTCCCATAACAAATAAATAGAAGCATCCGTATTGAATTATTTATTTCTAAATAAATGTCTATCTTGCATCCACTGCTTTCTTCGCATTAACCAAGAAATCTTCCAAGAGCTTGCTTGCATTATCTCTACTTTTGTAGATATCAAGCTTCAAAGTCACTTTGCTAAAGGTATACATGATACATTTTTGTTTATTGCATATAGAATTACAATAACGGAGTCTGTGTTTCTTTCATTCACTGTCTTTCCGAACTATACAATTTATATAAAATGTAATATAGTATAATTCAATAAAAATATATTTATAATTCAATTAAAATATTTTAATTTGTCAGTGAATATTTCATTTTGATGTTATGTTATAAATATGATTACAGATCTCTAACAAAATACAATAATTTATAAAAATATCAATTTTTAATACCTTTTATATGTAAGCTGGTTTTCTAATACCATTTAATGCTATTAATTACATTAAAATAATTTTATATTAAATTACAAAATATTAATATTTGAAGCTTTGTTTGCACAACAAGAACTAAAATCATTGATAAAACAAGGCAAATTAAAAGCATTCGCAGATGACATTTTAGTTAATAAAAAATACCAATAACAGTTTAAAAGGATAATAAGCTGCTTCAGAGAAATTGAATAATTTCATAACTTGAAGTTAAAATTAAAGAAAATAGAATTAATGAGAGACGCTAAAATTTTTTAGAGAGAATTCTAAATTGAAGGCATCAACAAAGTTCAAGAAGCTAAATACCTAGGACTAAATATTTGCCTGAACTCACAAAATTTATTAAAAACACATGGAGTTAGATTATGAAGAAAACGTTGTTCTACTAAAGAATTACTAACTCATATAATCGCACGGTTAGTGACACGATAATGATGGCTTAAATTAGATATTTAATAATCTATAAGCACACTCCTCTTGTTGCAGCACAGCTCATTAAAATTAAGGAGATAGAGAAAATGGAGCCAAAATTTATAAGAATAACTTTTCGAACACCGAGAGTCATCCCTAGTTAATTACTTAGAAATGTCACTCAACTTAAAAGAGACAAACATAAGAGAAATAATTCGAGATTCAGAAAAACATTAAGAAAATAAACCTAAGTATAGAGTAATTCATAAGAACTAAAAAAGCAAGAGATGAGATTAAAAAGAAGGGAGAAGAATTACAAAAAAGAAATAAAATATTTTTAACAAAGAATCTCAAGGATACAATGATGGCATTAGTCAGGGCAAGACCATGATCAACTACGGCATGAGCCACTACCACAGCTTACACAAAGTTTTGGTAGATCAGAATCACATGAAACTTGCCAACAAATCAACTCAGTTGGATACCCTACTAGATTCTCAACAATAATTAGAGAAAATAGACTATTTGATATTGAAGGACACAAACAAAGAGAACTAATTACCAACATGATTTGGTAAGACCAAAGGATACTACAACTTTAAGTACAAAAATACTATCAACCAATAAAAAGGTTAATTAAGGTGACCTACATCAAGAAAAAAGGGAAGAATTTCAATATCATGAAGCTATAAACAATCTGACAAAGATTTGAATATCTAAGTTAAAAATAAATCAAGAAGCTAAAAGAAAGTGAAATCAGAAAAGTATGATAGAGTAATTAATTTTAAAAAAAAGAAATCTTTTAACAATTAAATAAGGATACCAAATGAGCTACTCAAGATTCAGCAAACACCACGAGGAGGAGAAGAAGTTTTAGGCAAGGAGTAAAGAAGCCAGAAGAGAAAGTTATGTAAGTGAAAAGCCGGAATTCTGGAAGAAGGTACAAGAGGTTCGATAGAATCATAGAGACAGGAACAAAAACCAAGAGACTCTAGAAATCTGATATGAATATTGTGGCAAAGTTCCTTTTAACAAGCAGATGGGTTTCAAAAGCAGATTGAAGATTGGAAATGCAAATACAAGTAAGAAAATAAACGAGACCAAAGTCGAGAGAACTCAATTTGATAAACACGAGGATAGATAATCATGCTTTCTGGGAGATAAAATTAAGTTCAAAAGAATCATTGGCATGTCAGAAGTAACTTGCTGATGATTTGACAAAATCATATATGCGAAGAAAGGATGGTAACCAACGATATCAAGAATGGTCACTATCGTATGCTGACTGAGTTCAAGAACTTAGCTTAAGAAAGCCTTGTAAGGAAATAGGATGATAGGAAGGCTGCCAGAGAGAGAGGTGCAAGGGAGAAAGACCTATGATTGAGAAGCAACATAAACACTGGAGCGAGATCAATAAAGATTGGAAAAAATTCGACCTAATTACAGGAAATCACATTACTGAGGAAATGGTTAGAACTACTGCTTAGCAATTAGAAGAAGGTTAATTTAACCAGCACAGAAAAATATAATGATAATGCCACAAGAAGTCGTGGACGACGATGTAATTCAGAAATTGGAGAAGTTAATCGATGATATGAACTGGAAACTAAACTATTTGAAGTTTGGAGATAATCAGATAATCTTCTAGTTATAATCATACCAGCAAGCTGTAAAGGAAAAGTTAAGAACTGCAAGAACTGGGTGATACTAAAGATTGAGAGAGGATCGTCAACAATGGAGATTCATGACACCAGAAGATCGTTAGGGAGCTATGCACTTCTACAAAAACACGTGAACGAATTTGAAAAATTCACAAGAGATACAGTTTGAGATGACTTCAAGATTAGCAAATTATATAGTATAGAAGAGGCAAACTAAGTGAGTGATCCAAGAGACTGCAGAGTCTTGGCTATACTAATCATGGGTGTTGTAGTTAATTGCGAACTGTAGTAACAATTGTGAACTGTGAATATCATTTGAGAACTGTGGTAACAATTGCGAACTTAGGTAACAATTGCGAACTGAAGTAAAATTTCAAATTTTTAAATGAGAGTGCGAGCGTTATATTTAATAAAGCAGGTCCTTTAAGGTTCAGACTGTAATGAACCATAAGGTTTAGAACCCTTGAATTGAATAACGATGAAATTGTAATTACAGGGGTATAAGAGGCGGAAGCTCTAATTGTGGGGAGCAACCTCTCCCTATAACATATTAACATATTTTAAAAGTGAATTGATGAATTAAGATTTATTTTAAATCGTTTAATAATCATATTTTGTTAATATCGATCATATATGTTTAAAAATTAAAAATTGTATTAAGTAATTAACGTAATGTATTTATAATAACTTGAATTAGAATTAAAATGGAAAAAATTAAACAATAATGTAAGCAGAAACTTCCTGAATGCTTTACATTTTATCATTGAAAAACCTTAAAGTAAGTATTTTATTTCAAATAAATTCATTGTAAAAGTTCTATTTTCACATTAATTAATCACTATATCTGATAAATTTTAAGAAATTTCATTTATTTCAGATTTAAGTATTTCAACTTGCGCTGGTTAATTTTTCCTAATTATAAACAGAATAACATACAACCTTCCATTAAATATTCTAAAGATAATAATTTCAACATTTTTCATTATTGCGCGAAATGACAATTGAATTAGGAAATCGATAATAAAAAAGATATTAGGATACCTAATTATTACACATAATGTATAAAGTAATTTCAAATTAAAAAAATGTCCCTTATTTATTTCTTTTATTCTGTCACAAATATAATCTAACTTTTATTATTTAATTACTGGCAGTTTAAATTAATTTCTAATTTTTGTTTTTACTAATTGTTTTCTATTTTATCAATATTAATAGTATGTCCTATGTATCTTAAACATTTTTTCAAAGAAAAATAATGCTAAATTTCTTCACCAAATACCTTCTTATAAATATGGATTAATTTATTCTGGAATTCCTGATGATGTATAATTTACAAATTTGATGTGATAAATGAGACTTGTCAAGAGACCTAAATTTAAATTACTATGTTTTTAATTGTACTTTATAAAATATTTTAATATTAAGGTTCTATTTTTATGTTAATTTCAAGTTGTTTTTTTTAATCGATGCAAATATAACTTGTCAACCCGTTTGAATGGGCAAAAATGTCTCACTTTAAAAATTTTTAAATTATCTAATAATGTTTATGTTCTCTATTAAGATCATTAAAAGTTTACATATTTGCTTTCTTCCTAGGTTAAATTCTTTCCAAATTTATCTATCATATTGTTTACTTCAGGATAACTGTGTAATTTAAAGAATTTCAAAGGGATTCGCTAATTTTTAAATTACCTTTCAAAACAAAGAATTCCTACTCTTTTAGAATTTTATCTATGTTTATGTTACTCAAATATTAATAATAATTTGGTTAACAGATTACTTTGTAGTCATTAATTTTTAGTGATCAGAATTGTGTTTGACAGCTTAAGAAATATTGATGTTTGATATATTAAGATTGAATTAATACTTTAATCTAACAAAATAGGTTGAATGAGATAAAGAGAGGTTTTTGTCCTCCCCGAACACCCCTCTCTCATATAAAATTAAAAATTTTACTACAGTTCGCAATTGCTACCATAGTTCGTAATTGTTACCACAGTTCGCAATTGTTAACACAGTTCGCAATTGACTACAACACCCCTAATCATGAACCATTTGGCATTAGAACTTCCTAAGTAGCCGAAATTTTAAATATTTGCAAAGGACTGGATAAACATGTAGAGATACTCCCTAATGTTCAGCAAGGAGGTTGGATTCACAAAAATTGAGATCGGAAGATCAGGAGTAGCTCTAAACGAAGAAGACCAAGCAAGAGACATGGAGAAAAGAAACGATAAACTCTGGCAAATCGCGAACGAGGAGATGAGAACGGAAACTTACATTTTCAATTCTCAGATAGACTAATGGGATGACATAGTGATGAGAGAGAATCCAAGGGGGCAAATAAAAAGAGAATATTCATAATGCAGAGGTAGGTTCAGTGTGCTCATTGAGGAAGTGTCAGAAGTAAAAGAATTGCTATTCAACAAGAATACGAGGCTCAGCAACCTTCACAAATAGGAGGAAATGGCAAAACCATCTTAGAACATGTAAAAATAGTGCGAGGCAGAAGATGAAAAAGAGCAACCCAATGAGATGGACAACCAAAAAGAAGATCAGGGTCAGCCGAAGATAATTAAGGAGCAAAACAAAAATAATTAACTAGCGGAATACCGCGACTTTATACTTTCCGATAGGAAGCTGATTTCACTAAAATGAAATTAGTGGTAATTTACGTAGGATTTCTAATCTTTTCTAATCACACATTTAATTAACCTTAAGTATTTCATTGCTATTATTAAAGTATTTTATAAAATGCCTAAATAAATTTAAAAGTATTGAATTTATATTCTGGAATAAAATAAAAGACATAACAAAGTTGAAGATGTAAGAATTGTATTTAAATTATTTAATTATCTCGTCATCAGAAATGAAGTACAGCAAATGAAGGAGAATTTACAATTTAATTTATAAATTACAATTTTAAAAAATAAATAAATAAATATGAAATTATTTTGTAGTCATAACAATATAACTTATTAAATCAATGAACTTTTCGAATAAAATCGTAATTTACTTTTTATTAATTAGACAAATTAGTTATTCAGGAATATTTTAAGTCATTAGATACATTCTTTTTCATTAAATAATTGTGATATTAAACAATTTCTCTTTTAATTTTATTAAAATCTTCTTAACTTTCTTGCCGTTTATAGCCTTTTTCATGGCTTCTTTGTTGTTTCAAGCATATGAATATGGGTCTTCACCAGGCTTTTTATATAACAATGGAGTTTTCACAGTATCCAAAAAGGCTTTAATTTGATTTAAATCACTATTTCTTCATGACTTATCAATGAGCTAACTGTGTGAATTTCAACTTCTTTACTAATGAAATCAATAACTCAAAATATTTATATTATATTTCTTTAAGTTCTTATACTTTTACTCAAATAGCTTGAAATCATCCCAGATTAAAGTTAATCTTAATTAAGCCATAAACTGAGCGTCTTTAAGTGTCTTGAAGTAGCCACCCTCTAAATCTTTATTCTTGGGTACATTCAATTTAATATGCCCGCATCCAAACCAATATTACAAGTGGGATGCCAAATTCTTCTGCCAAAATACAGCCTTCTTCATTTTTCTGTGATTTAACACCGACTGTTCTGTGCAATGAAAACTCTTCAACGAATCTCTGACCATCATCTATAAATAACTTGTCAGTCTGAGGTGTAATTAAATATACAGTCAAAAATTAATTAATTGAAAAATACTGGGAATAAGCAGTTAATAAGCAAGGAAAAAATCATCTAGAAAAGAAGTGAAAGAGAGACAGCGAATAAAGAGTGTAGCATGACAGCACTTCGTTAATAAAACGGCATGAATATACTAGATCAAGGGTCCCCAAAGACCTTAGTGTTATAACATTATTATCATAATTGTGATTCATTAATATGTAAAATGATCTATATTATAATTTAATATTTTTGGATGAATACGGTGAGATACTTACTGTTAAACATGTATTCATCTATGCATTCACGTGGTTAATCAATTTTTTCTTTGCTTCTTCAAGTAGTCTAGAGAAGCATTATGACCGATGGATGTATTTATAAATCAAGTAATTTATCGTAATCTCATGATCTTCATACACACACTAATTCTCTTACTTTTAATATCTTATAAAACTTTATTAACTAATTTTCCATTAATGTTTAATAATTTCCATTAATTTCTTCTTTTCAATGATTCTAGTTAAGCCAACATTCACGATAACTAAGATAGAATAGATACCATCAATTACTTAGATACCATAGTCCTTGCCCCCATAATTACACTCGTTGGTGATTTCTGCCTTTATGGCAATTATCTTTTCACTTGGAAACTTTCTTGCTTCGTAAACGAGTGGCTCCTCTACTCTTGTTGAGTTGCCTATTTTGGGGCGTAAACTGAAACAAGATCATAATCAAAACCCCAAAACCCTTTCAGTAGTTTGATTGAGTTTTTGATTGATAAAAGTAGACTATTAGTGCATACATTATTAAGGTTTTAATAGGGTTTATGTAGGGGTTTAATGTTTAAATATTAGTAGTTTAAGTGAGTATATGCGAGGTTTGGGGTCAGTTTATGACAGTGAGTATATAGATTTATTGTTTAAGTTGCGATATGGATGTGATGAATATAGTGAATAACTCAAGCCTGTCCTGAATTATACGTCTATAGCAAGGCTACTCAATAAATCTCCAGCAACTGGGAGGTCTCACTTTCTATTAGCATTGAATTTAAAGAGATAGCA
>ARYC01016422.1:0-10251 GCA_000711775.1 Oxytricha trifallax
TGTGTGTAATCTTTATCCTTAGGACATTTTGCAAAACAAAAAGAATTAATTCTTACTTAACTACAATAGATAAACAAATACATTTTATATTCATTAAAGAACAAAGAGACTTAAATGAAAATGTTAAGTAAAATACATAGATATTTTAAAATCTCATTTATTCATATTTATAAAATATAAACATAGTGAAAACCAAGTTTTGAGCTAAGAAAATAAAAGATTAATTACAATATCACTTAATTAAAAAAAGCGAGAAAATAAGATAAAAAATACTTGTAAAAAAAGAAACCTATAAAAAGAGATATAGAAGTATATTATAAACTAAACTCATAATATATAATTTCTAAAAGAGAAATTCAAATTTTATGATATTATTGGTATAGTAATGATCCAATAAAAAATGCAAAACGAAAAAAGAATATAAAGTACAAAATGAATTGATTAAAAATCTTTTTTTGAATAAATAAAAAAAAAGATGGTAATAATAGTTTCTGAATGAATAATGGATTATTAAAAAGAGGAATTATAATTTGTAAACGATATTCGATTGTTTTGTTCAATTACTCGTTAACACTAAATTTTTCCCTATCATACGAATACTAATAATTATGAACTATTTCCCTTAGATACTTATAATCTTATAAAACCATTAAGCGATATCAATCATTCGACTATAATTTACAAAAGATAAATCCACTTTTTCAAAATCTCTACAACCTCCAGAGAGCACTCCTTCACTCTGTATTTATTAAATTTATTTTAAACCATTCGTTTATAGAACATATTTAATAACAATTTTGTTTGGATAATTAAATTGTTATTTATTATAAACAAATTTATATTAAATGTTTTTTATTATTATTTTTACAAATATTAATTAATTTATATATATTTATTTATATAAACTCATTCATATTTTTATTTTTTATTTATTTTAGTATTTTTTAATACCTATTATTAAGCGAATTCATTTAAAATGTGGAAATTTGAAAAATAAAATACAAATCAAGTTAACAGCATGTGTAACAGCCACTAATTTACTACGCTTTTAATACTAATCAGGTTTAAAAAGATAAAATTTAAATGTATTAAAATAACAGTAATTAAATTAAAAATGTACAGTATAAAGCCAAGAAAATGTACAATATGTAAACCGTACAATTTAATTAAATCAATATTAATTATTTTAATATAAAAATCATTGAAATGTACAGTATACAGTTAGTAAATATATGTGGAGGTAGACTGTACAAAAACAAACCCCATTTATAAATTTTGAAGATGTGATCTCTAATGTGTTTTAACTTTTAATTAATTAATGTGATGAATGTACTAATGTCTAACGCACTAAACCCGACCCTCTCCATCTCCCTCGCGCCGGATCATCTTTGAGTCTCTATCTCCAGTACATTAGACTGCGCTCCACCGTATCTTGTCTGATCTGTGCCGTCCGTGCCACTAGGGCTGAACCCCGCCTCTGTAACTTACGGTGTGTTGATTTCTTATAATGGAAGATGCAAAGTTCACAGTTTGAGTCATAGATGTCTCGGTAGGCTTGTGATAGCCGGCAACTACTGTGCCCTAGTGGCACGGACGGCACAGATCAGACAAGATACGGTGGAGCGCAGTCTAATGTACTGGAGATGAGACTCAAAGATGATCCGGCGAGAGGGAGATGGAGAGGGTCGGGTTTAGTGCGTTAGACATTAGTACAGACATCACATTAATTAATTAAAAGTTAAAACACATTACAGATCACATCTTCAAAATTTATAAATGGGGTTTGTTTTTGTACAGTCTACCTCCACATATATTTACTAACTGAATACTGTACATTTCAATGATTTTTAATATTAAAATAATTAATAATAATTTAATTAAATTGTACGGTTTACATATTGTACATTCTCTTGGCACTATACTGTACATTTTTAATTTAATTACTGTTATTTTAATACATTTAAATTTGATCTTTTTTTAAACCTGATTAGTATTAAAAGCGTAGTAAATTAGTGGCTGTTACACATGCTGTTAACTTGATTTGTATTTTATTTTTCAAATTTCCACATTTTAAATGAATTCGCTTAATATTATTTTTATTTAGAAATAATTTATTTCTTATTTCTTTCCAATATATCCTTTCAATATTTATTTTTCACTTCTTATTATATATATTTTTTTAAAAATAATAACACTTAACCCATTCATAGTAAAAGAAATTTTTGGAATGTCAGCAAATTATAATTAAAAGCTTGTTTATTATTTTTTTTAAGTAAAATACTTTTTACATTGCTTATATTCTATGCTAAATTTACTTTCTATTAAATTTTTATAATAAATTATTTTAATTTTGCTTTTGAACGACATAATTATATATATATATATATATATATAAGAAGAATCTTTGAAAAATTGAATTTAAATTGTTTAATAAATGGTAAATTGGAAGTTTGCTTAAAACAAAAAAGTTGAAAATATTTCTAGTTTTAATTTGTTTCTTCTTGCCACATTAAATCATGAAATTTTATTCTGATCTCATTCAAAATATTATTTATTCTCAATAATTTATCAGAAATTTCTTCTATTATAAGTGCTATATCTATCTATAAATTCACAATTAATTTAAATACATTGTTAAATGATGCATGCAAGTTTTACTTAATACAAGACACTTAACATAAAGAATTCAATTTTTAAACATTTAATTTTTAAAGGAAGTCTTTGTTGCTAAACATAAACAAAGATGAAATACTCCGAAAATATAATAGTTTATAAAAATAATAATCTGAAAATCTTAAATAATAGTATGTTTGCTGATAAGAATCTTCTTTGTCAAGGACAATGGATTCATTACTCCTCTTTTAAGTAAATATACTTTAATAACTTATAATGTGATATTTTATGCTTTAATTCACCAATTTAACTACATATATTGAAACTTATTATTCCATACTAAACTTCAAATTAAACGAAAAAAACTGATTATATTTTATTAAGTTCAGCATGCATTAAATATTTCGTTTCTCCATTTAACCATTACTTATGTCTAAAATTATTCCTGAAATCCTCAAATATACTTTTAACTTTAAACTAAAGAAAAATTTATTAAGCATTTTCTTTTTCTATCTTGGCTTTCATAATTATAAAAAGGTAATTTTTTATAAATAATTTAAATATAAGTCCATATAACGAATGTGAAGTAAAAAGAAAAATAAAATGAAAAGAATTGGATATTGTACTGCCAAGATAAGCTTTTTATATTCAAAGGAACTTTCTGTAGAAAATCCAGCTATACTGAAAAAGTAAATCCTGACTAAGAAAAAAATTGAATGCATATAATGGTTGTATATTATTTAATATTACCCTTAAGATACATTCAAAAAGAGTTTCTTCTGCACAAATGGATGTTTAAATCTATTATCTTATTTTTATACCCTAATTTTATAATATTTCTTTCCCTTGGATAGAAGTGGAGTGAAAATCAAAGTAATTTTTTTAGGGTTTCATGAATGTTACTTCAACTCATTCATCTTCGGCTACTTCTTTAATATTATTATTGGTTAAATTTCATATTTAAATAAGTGAAGTGTTGAACTTAATTTAAGACAAATCATTAATTCATAATATTTATTTAAATATTCCAAAAATCAATTGTGTGAAGTGAAAAAAAGATTTCGATTTATGATTTAAGAATTATAAGAATGTAAACAAAAGGTTCTCATAAGCTTCTTTAAATCTTGAAGCAGTATATTTACTGATTGATAAGATAAAATAATTTGGATTCTAATTATAATTATAGCAAAAAAAATATATTCTCTGACACTTTTTATTTATCGCAAATGAATAATAAAAATAATTGAATGTAAAAAAAATTTGAAGAGTTTTCTAGTTGCAATTGTGCATTTACAAGAGTATTAATTGACTTTATGTGGTAATAAACAGATTTTTTATGGAAATATAAAGTAAAACTTATTATTAGCAAAGACAAATATAAGAATTTAAAAAATTTTCCCTTCTCTATAACTTTTATAATTGAATAAATTTACTAAAAAATGTTGGTTTATTCATTAATAGCATGAAGAATATATTAGATGCAAGTATTAATAACTTGTTTAAACTAAAAATATAGCTAAATACTAAATATACAAATGCAGTAGATATTATTAAACGGTTAGTTCAGAAAAACTTAATATATTTATAATCAAACAAATAAAACTTGGTACAGCCAATGAAGATACAACTTAAAGTCAATAGGAAGAGGAACATCCTAAGAAGAGAAAGAATTTCTTTATCACCAAGAATATTATGGAAATCAGTTTAACGAAGAGTAATGTAATGGCAACTATAACTTGTTCATAACTGAATTATTCACAAGGTATTTATGGGTTCATTCACATTATCATATGCAATTATGTGATATAATACAGTTGTTTTGTTTTATAATTTATATAATAGAAATAAACATATCATTAACTGACTTTACATACTTTATGTAAGGCAATTGAGAACCATTGGTCTGCTTTTCTCGATTGCCTTGCATTTCTTAGTTTAATTATGTTTTTAAATATTGAATTATAAAGTTTGTTAAAAGCTAATATTTCAATGATTTATAGGTTATTAATAAATTTAAACTGTCTGAGTAAAGAGTAATCGGTTAATATTTAAAAGTATAATCATTTTTTAATTCTATTTAGTAATTAGATTTTATTATATTATACTATATTATATAGCCAAAATTATTAAATTTTAAGTCTTGAATTTTTAATAAAAAAAACCTAATAACTTAACATTATTGAGATGATAACTAATTTAACATTTACATTAGATCAACAATAATTTACTAATTATTTATGAATATATTGAATAAGAATTTTATATTCATACTAACTCATTAAGAATATAGTGACCTATTAACTGAAAACTAAAAACATCTTTCACATTTCATATATATATAATTCTTTATAATTATTTTACTCTTATATTTATAAGCAGCTATGTTAAGCATAATTTGTTTTCACAATAATTAATACAACAGTCACATCATTTTTTACAATGTTAACTAAATGTTCTTAAATAAAAGTAGAAAATTACCCCATTATAATATCAAAAATATAAAGAGATGACATATTAATTATCTAGGATAGCTCTTTTCTAAATAATAATAATCTCAACATCTATTGGTTTTTAAAAAGAATTAGATTATTCTAATTACACTAATATTACAAATCTAGGAGAAAATGTTTATATATGGGGAATTATATAAGAATTAAATTAAGAAATTGATGAAAAAAGTGAAAGATTATTTTCAAGTTCATAAATCTAAATAATTAGACACAGATATCTTATTAAACTGTAAGTGATGTCATTTATAGTAAGATAGATTTTTTTTTTAAAGAAAAGATTAATCATCAAGAAATTATAAATGGAACTACCAATCTTTGCAATTAAATTGGAAATAACATATCCTTAAGAGATTTAGCTTCGCAAAGTTTTCATCATTAAAGATACAAATTTTATAGAGATTTGAGTGGACAAGATTCGACTATAGGGATAACATCAAAATCAAGAAGCATTAGAAAGTAGTGCTAGATTATGGTAACAATGATGAGAGAGAAAGAGAATGGAGTCAGGGAGAAAAGAGAGATTGAGAAAATAAGTGAATGAGACAGATTGCTGAGAGATAGTGAATCACAGAGAAATAGGCTAGGAATTTTAAAGAATTGAGATTACCTTTTAAATAAATATAATAAGTGCACATTCATTTAATTTATATTTACTACTAAACTAATCTTGCATTTCTTTGTCTTTATAATAAAATTTATAAATAAAAATAGGCATTTTTATGTATGCAATATATTCAAAGCCATTTAAATTATCATAAAAAGAATAAAAAACATATTACAAATTGTAAGAATATATTAATATTTTGGAAATTAAACTCTAAAATATTCACTCAAATTTAACATTCTCCAACTTAAAGTAAAAACTATACAAATTATATTTAATCTTAGTGTATGAGAATTAATTAAGTAAAGAAAGCATGCTAAATTTGCTTTATCAGAAGACACTGAGGTCATAATAAATTTATAACCTTTAGGCTTAAGATCAATGGGATGCTGATTTTGATAAAAACTGAAGGTATTTTTAGTTAAAATATTTAATAAATGATCAACTTGAAATAGAGAATAGCAGTACAAATTATTGAAATTATAATCAACTTTGCAAAACAAACCTGTACTTGCTAATTAATTCTATTAAAACTATTTAATTCATGAAGCCAAAATATAAGGAATTATCTGTTTAAATTAATTGATATAGTCATATTTATTATACTAACCTATATTATTATAAAATTATTCTTTCACATATTAAACCCTTCTAATTCATGTTTGCAAATGCTTATAGTTTTTAAGAAATCAGTATTCTTCTTCTGGAAACTGAAACAACTTTAAGAAAATTAAAAAAAAGCTAAAAATAAACTTAAAAGTGTGATTGATAGACTGTTAGGAATAGCAGATTAATAATATGAGTAAAATTTGTGACAAATTCTAGGCTTGAAATCAATAAAGCTACTATTTACATAGTAATTAAAGCCTTTAAAACTGATTAGCAAAAGATGAATCGATAGATCAATTCATTATTAAGATCAGTACCCTTAAACTGAATGATAAAAATGCTATATAAGAGATTGAGGTCTAAATATTTTATAGATTTAATTATTAAAGTTATGATAATTAAGAATGCAAGGAAATGAGTAAGATTGAATCACTCAATATGACATATTTTAGAACATAAATATATTAAAAAAACAATTAAAGCAAAAGAGGTATTTGTCAAACATGTTAATAGTTTTAAATTACAATTATTATATTTATCAAAAGCTAATTTCTGGGTACTGGATCAAAATTAATTAAAAATAAGAGTAAGAGATTGGATAAAACATTTCCAACAGATGGCTAGGAAGAAACAGACAAAGTTAATTGCAATCTCTTAATAAAAAATAAAATACAAATTCTTGATATGCTATTTATAATTTAAATATAATAGAATCAATAAGAACCATGACTTTTTGTATTTTTCCTATTATATATAATTTAAGCTAAAATATTTAAAACTTTGTGATTAGTTATACTAAAACTATAAAACTACTAATCTTAATATAAAATTTATATAATTATTTAGTATAGACGTCGGCAAATTTTAAAATTTG
Source organism: Oxytricha trifallax (assembly GCA_000711775.1). Classification (NCBI taxonomy): domain Eukaryota; phylum Ciliophora; class Spirotrichea; order Sporadotrichida; family Oxytrichidae; genus Oxytricha; species Oxytricha trifallax. The sequence continues at coordinate 7,211 of ARYC01016422.1, forward strand.
CCGACGGTTGCTGGCGATTTCATTATTTTAAATAACATCTTAAAAATTTATCCAACAGTTTGAAGTAAGTTTAGGATTCAAAATCCCTTTTAACTATTAGAAATTCTTATGGATCTATATAAATCTATATTGAATTTTGAAAACTAAAAATAGAATAAAACTAAGTTAAAACTTCCGTAAAAATATTATTATAGAATGTCTAAAGGGTGCTTTTGTAATTCCTTAAAGATAAGTATAAATCTAAAGGGATTTACACATATCAAAATGATTTTTGAATCATGAATTTAAGTTTAATTAATATATTAATTCATGTATTAAATTAAATAATTTATAAATCGCCAGCAACCGTCGGCAAATTTTTAAATTTGCCGACTCCAAGATTAATGGACTTTTTATATAAAAAACATAAATTTATCACTAAAGGATTTGAACAAGATTGATTTTAATATATTATTTAAATTAATTATAATTATATAAATAAATAAAAATGCCAATGGTAATGGCTTTAATTGAATGACAAAGCGACTCTCATAATGCATCAAATTTGAAATCAGCCATAAAAGTATATTGGCTTTAACAAATTAAGTGCCTAATTAAACAATAGTTATCAACTCCATTTATTCCAACCAGTAAGAAGAGTTAGATGAAGAAAATTGTTTGTGGTGAGCCAATAAACGAAATGTAATAAATTTAATTAAACAAGAAATTAGTGGTACTAAATGTTTATTCTCTTGAATGATAAAAATATAACAAAAAATAAAACAAGATTATAGTGATGAGAGTCATTTAGCTGACAATCCCTGACCTGTTTTAGCTTGTAGAAACAAGACTATTGGACTGAATAACCTCAACATTGTCTTAACTCAATTAGAAAAGAAAGGACAATTATACAAATCAAACTATTTCCGCATTATTCAAAAGGTGAAGAAGAAAGAGCAAAATCACATATGAAAATCTCTTGGTAGATTTTTAGGCAGCATATGTCTCAGTCAAGATTGTCAATTTCAAGGATAATCATAGGAAGAATAAAACTTTAAAAGAGTTAACCAATAGCTAGATGTAATACTGAAGAAATAAAACATTATTTTTACAAAAGGGAAAAGATTAGATTGGGACAAAAAACATAACAAGGTAATAGAATTCATCAATAATTTTCAATATATCTTTAAAAGGAACTTTCTTTTTATTAAAACAAGGCAAAATAATTGCATTTTGCAGTTATCCTAATAAATGTCAAAAACCTTCAATAATCAAAAGAATTTTTAAAAATTTCATTAAAAGAAAAATATTTTTAACGATTAACAATTATTTTAATACACATTAAGTGAAAAGATCTGCAAAGTCAAAGAAGCAAAATGTTTTGATTTTAATATCTGCTGAATTAATTGCCTAAGATTAGTTGATATGCACTTTGGAATAAAATAATAATATGAGGCAAAATTAAGAATATTTTGTAGATATAACAATTCTGCAGCATGTGACAACTCAGATTAGATCTCTAGCAATTTACAAGTTCATATTTCTAGATGTTGTCAATAATTTAATCTAAATAAAATTGGCAATTTATAACATTATTAAAGATACTGATTTTAAACAACCAGAGTTCATATTAAATAAGAAAAATCACATGATTTAAAGTAAGCAAATCAAATGAGAATATGAAAAAAAAGTTTGGATCAAGATTTGCTTTGATTAATTATTGACTTAGATTGGGAAAATCTAATTAATCTAAAAATAGTTTAATTAAAAAAAAAAGATATATAACAAATAATTTTATGGGTAAAATAGTGGAATTAATCAGAGAAAAGCAGTGGTGAAATGCTGAATACTTCACAACTGTAATATTAACAAAACTTTTGTAGATTTTGCCAACAAGAAAAACTGCAATTTATTAGCGAAGCAAGAAACCCTACTCTATTTAATATGATTTTGATATTTCTTAGAAAAATACATAAAACCCCAAGAGTATTTTTTTAAGGAATAGAGAGAATGAAAATTTAATAAATGAACACTAATAAATTTAATTACTGAAAAAAGTGAAACCCCATTAGGGAATCGCAAAAGTGGGTGGAAAGTGAAATTAAAAAGTGATTTATAAAACCCTTAATTTAAACTATTAAACGATTAAATATTTTTAATTACAAAACATGGCAGACTTTGTTGCTGTCAACTCTTTCAGCGAACATTGAGCTAGTGGGGCGACCTTAAGGTCATTTTGTAGCCCTTCGAAATCTAGGGGGAACTTGGGCGCTCGGGGCACACAGCACACGCCCTGCCGAAGTTGCGCCTGCGATGATAGGAAGCATTATCCATTACCAGGATGGAGTGGGCCCTCCAGTCTTTGTCTGCACATCCAAATGCTAAATGAGATCCACCATGAAGACCAAGAAGGTGTGGGAGATAGTGCAACCCACACTCACATTGAAGATGAAGCTACCCCGATTGGAGGCAGCCGCAGTTATACAGAGGCGACTGATGCGTTTCTGCGAAGACTGGACATTTTGGCTGCCCTTGGCGATCCAGGAATGGCTGCGACTATCAGTGTTCTGGATGATGGTCTCGTCGATGTTGTATATCGTGAAGCCCGAGCACGAGGCCTGAATGAAGTAAGCAGCGGCGATCTGGCGCTGGAGCCGCGACTTCAAGCTATTGTGGTTGGGAGTGAGACGGGAGATCTTGTGGTAGCTCATGTGCAACTCGTGCCTCCGGAACCTGCTGATGCGATAGGGGGAAATGCGCACTCCCAGCCGCTGCTGCAAGCTCGCAAGATGCCTCTCGTGGTGATGACACCTTTGCTCTCCTCAATGTGCGCAATGATTGAGTCAGCCTCTTCAGCTGTGAGCAGCGTATTCTTTCGACCCCGCTTTGCAGGTAACAGCTTACCATCGGAGTGAGCGGCATCCTGGAGTAGCCTCCTGACATGATAGCGACTGGTGCCCCCGAGAGTGGCTATAGAGGGCAGGCTGAGGCCTTGGCAGGAATAGAACTCGGCCAGTACCATTTTGCGACCCCCATTCCTAGGGGAGGTCAAGAGCCTTCAA
>ARYC01016424.1:0-11348 GCA_000711775.1 Oxytricha trifallax
TATTTGAAGGTTGACATATCAGAGCTTATAAAAACATTAAGAATACAACTTAAAACATATAAAGATTCTCCTTTGAGAGAGAAAAATTAAATATTACCCAGATATCACACAAGTCATTGAATGTTTAATGAGGGGCATTAGGATTCAACTAAAACACTCTTAAAGTCAGCTGAAAAGAGGAGTGTGAAACTTATTTAAAAAGATTTGATCATTATATATATATATATAATTACATAAATTTGTAATAAATTAATGCTCATTTATAGAACAAGCAACAATTGTTATAGGATTCAACTGATCTTTATTCAAATAATATCTAGTTTCTGTCTAAATTAAACTGTGTTTTATACATCCTTAAATATCAGCGCACCATTAATTGTTAATTCTCCTGCCTCTGTAGGATTAATCAAGTTCTTTTATTTTAAATTAACTGGATAAAATATTAAAATATTACCTCACTGCATTACACGAGAACATAATTAGTATTACTTACTCTGCTTAAACAATACACAGTTAACTCCTTATTTGGGTGTATAGTGGCTGCACCTCTTTCAAACAGAATATAAATTAGCATGCTTAATATATCAACTTCTTTTAGAGGCAAATTAGAATCTGTTATCTTCGCTACAATATTAGGCATAGTTACATAAGTACAGTCGGAGTTTTTCTTGTAATATCCTAGATCCATTAGCAAGTAAAATCTTGTTAGAAAACATAACCTTTAAAGAAATAAGTATAATATTTAATTGAGTAATCAACAATCGATATGCTTCTAATCCACTTCAAAAATTATTTTAGATTTGATGAAGTGTCATTGATACCTACAGCAAAACTATGACAGAAAAAGCAGGATTAATCATTGCAAAAAAACTAATCTTTGAAGTATAATTGCTATATCAACACCCAATTGAATATATGCAGGAGAAGTTATTTAATTATAAGTAAACTTTTAATTAACAAAATTAGTGCTTAATAAACTAATTGACTAGAAGTAGATAAGCAGAATTAAGCATAGAAATTGAAGAAGGTTTATTATAAACTATGAATTAAGATAGACTTTGAAGACAAACTAACTCACTTAATTTTTTGTTTTAGTTGTTGAATATTCAGTCAAAACAAGAAATTTAATTGCAAAATTTACTACTTAATTTGTTGCTTTTGATGTAGGGGAAGATATAATAATTGGATCTATCAATTGCTGAACCATATAATAAATTCTATTAATCTACGCTAATATTAAAATGATCTGAATTCAAATTAAACTGTGATTTTTCACCACCTAAATTTGCGTTAGCTTGACAATTACTAGAGTGGTTTTCACTCTTCTAGACCCTACGAGCTAATGAGTATTAATAAATAAAGCATGTAATGGTGCTTATATTTTATAATTTATTAAATTCTCAGATTAATTCATATGTTGCAATAACCTATCTTGTTGATTCCAGCTAATTTGAAATAGATCAGGCATATTATTAAATTCAAATGTTAATTTATTCTAACTAATATATCTCCCTTAATAATCAACTTATATATTTTTAATTATTTAAGAATTATCAGTAACAACTATTTAATTATGATGCCAATCTTAAATACTTATAGAGTGTATTAATTTCCACATCTTTTGTTTGATTATTTCAAGTGATCTATTATTGTTATAAATTATATTTTAAAGCATAAATTCGCTATCAGTATATGATACAGATAAGGGAAGAAATGCATATATTAATAATTATTTTGATATCTTTAAAGTTAATTATTATGGTATAATCAATAAATAATTTATTGATCTAGAGTTTATCAATCAATGTACTATGAAACCTGTATCAAAAATAGAATATTATTGTAGAAATACATTTGAATTTGGAAAAATAATTATAATTAAATTAAAATAAATTGAAACTCTTGGCAGTTAAAGTTGGCCAATTTAAATGATTGATCTTGGGCTTGTTTGATAGAGAATCCAAAATTAGCTGGTTGGCGGTACTATTTTATCGCATCTCTGGAGCGAGATAACTTCATTTTAATTAAACACCTCTAAATTCATTAATTTATGCCCCCACTTAAAGTAGAGCTATCTCGCTCCAGAGATGCGATAAAATAGTACCGCCAACCAGCTAATTTTGGATTCTCTATCAACAAGCCCAAGATAATTTAAATTGGCCAACTTTAACTGCCAAGAGTTTCAATTTATTTTAATTTAATTATAATTATTTTTCCAAATTCAAATGTATCTCTACAATAATAATTTTACATCAATAAAATATTAATTGTGTCGTTGTTAAGGAGCAGTAGAAGCATTGTGGGATTTATATTATTTTTTTAAATAAACAATGATGGCGGCTAAATAATTTGATTAACGAGTATATCTTGACTTATATAACCTTGTAATAAATAAGAAGTTGTGTAAAGCTTTAATATATTGATAATCATACAAAAAGAATATATAGTATACTGTGATTTATGCAATTAAAGTTTATATTTATGGTTACTAATTATTCAATTTGAAGTACCATTTATTTCTCTAGCTTGCTGGCTATCAAATTATCATATACAAGCAGATATTACAGCTTTATCATTATTTGCTGGAGATGTAGCATTATTAAAAATAGTAATGCCATATTGAAATAAGTTATTGCTGGATTAAATTGATCATATCTTATTAAAGATTGCGGCAATAAAAATATAATAAATATATTTGCGATCAGTTGGTAAAATAGCAAAACTTACAATCAAAGTTGTTTAAATGCATTTAATCATCGATTAATCTTGTAAATGCTTTAAATGTATGTTGGTTATATTTACAGTTCTCTGTGTGTACCTATTTATTTAAGAATTTCTTGTTAAATGCCTGAATAAGTGCTTGATTACTACTCAACACCATGATTATATATTTTCATTAGTGTTATTGCCATAAACTTATTTATTTCTATAGGTAAGGTCTAATTTATTGGTTAACAGCATATCATTACTGCTAAGAAGATAGAGAGCAAGGATTTTTCAATTAAAATAAAATAATCATTAACATATTGTTTTAAAAGCTGCATAATCTTACATTTTCTATTAAACTTTAATATAATATATGATAATATAGGTATTAAAAATTTATAATAAATTTATCATTCATCAATAAAGTAAAAACATAATTTATATAGAGATTTTATGATTAATTGGAATTTTATTATGAAATATGTTATTATCAAGAATGGTTGAAAAATATATAATTATAAAATGCTAATTAATATGTAATGAACTTAATATTCAAGTCAAATTGTCTTATATTAAGAATAAAAACTCGGCTCATGAAATGATTACGCACGAATAACCACTGTTGAGCTGAATCATAAAAGAATAAGAAGCTCTCTCAAGTATAGCAAGTACTAGTGCTATGTAGCTTGTTGCCTAAATTAATAGAGTGGAAACGAAGATATATTTGGCATAAACTGTATTTTGACAGTTTCAAGCGTCAACATCTCATCGTCACTTTAAAGCACCAGCGCTTTTTAATGGAAAAATAATAAGTTGATCTACTATTAAATATTGATATTTGAAACTCTTAACGCAGTAAGAAATTTTGAATAAGCATATTTCAATCAGTTCTTCAAGTTCTATAAATTGATTTCTTGGGATGTAGTAACTTAATTTGAATTGATACAGTTAGCAGAAACAGATGGACTTAAAGAAAGAAATGAAATAATCAATTTATCAAAGGCATGCTATAAGTATGTTTCAAAATAAGTTTCAATTAGATAAGTTATCATAACCAATTAACGAATAAAATAATTTCTAATAGTAATAATAAATTTAATTGAAATTTTAAGAATTCTTATAATGATTATAAGCATATCAAAATTAGCAAACGTTTCTTACGATTGTGCTTTTATGCGTTACATATTTTTAATTTAAATTATATTATTTTGATTATCAATATTACAGACCAAAAAGTTTTTCATTTAAGATTGGCAAATTAGTATAAACTACAACAAATCTTACTATTTTAATTCTTGTTATGTTTTTTTTTAATTTCAAATTGCTTTATGTAAATTTAACATATAATATATAGATAATATTGATTTGAATAATTTAACTTAAATTTGAATATTGATCAGCTTTAACTCTCCTGGCATCTGAACCTGAGCTATATGATGATAAATAGTCATGGCATAGGTGTGATATACCAGAGATAATGGTAATATCATCATTAATTGAGAAACCAGAGAATTGATAAGAACGCTTCATGTGTCTATTGCAAAACAAATGTAAGGTTATCTATCACCAGCAAAAGCCTGATAATACTGATTGGAAGAGCAAAGCTCACATCTCTAAGATAAAGATGAAAGAAATATAGTTGGCAAAGGAAAACAACATGAGATTAATAGAGCAACTTAGGTTTGAGGATGTAAAGTCAAAAGAACCATAATTTACATCATCAAATGTCAAAAGGCACTTATATAGATCTCACATTGTGCTAGAGGATATTTCATATAATTCATTATTTTTTATTTTAAAACACTATTCTTTCTTGAAGTTTCCATTTCCATTTTAAACGCTATTCCTGCTATTACCGCAATCTTTCGCTAACTTGATGATTCTACAAAACTACATTTGAAATATTAAAATATCTAATTGCCAAATTTTCTTAGTAGTTCAGCAGATACTTAGAAGAATAGATGAGATAGAAATAATTAGAGGTATAAGAAGAAAATAGTAATTCAATAAAGAAAATAGCAACTAATCATTTCTAACAAGCAATTAAGACTTCCTCGACAACTTAAACTATGTAGTTCTTTTTAAGTCAAAATGCTGATGAAAGTATCAATGATTAAAATTTTAAACAGCAAAAAATGGTAAGAATAAGGATTTAATATTGATAAAATACAAAGGATTAGGAATACATTGATACAATGAAATACACAGCTGCTTCAAATCAATATAACAAAAAAACTCTTATAATTCTACGAATTGTTGCATGCTTTTTAATTAGCTTTGCTATGCTACCATTATTTTATTATTTTGTATATTCCTAAATAGATTCATTTGTAGTACTATCTTTATTTACTGCGATTTCGCTCCCCTCTTAAGTTATTTGATATAATTATGCAAATTAAGCCAGATAGTATCTATTGTTTCGCCAATATTACATTTAGTTAGTTAGAAATAACAGTGTCCTGCTTCTATGAATATAAAAGATCTCTCTCTCATTCACTTTCTACCATTTTAGAATTAGTTATTTAAAATTATTTATTCAATTATATATTAATTTCTAATAAATCTTAAAAATTCATGCATAAAAATAAAGTTAAATCTAATATTTATGTTAACAATTAAAAATAGATAAAATATGTTCTAAAAAGAAAGGCTAAAGGAAATACTCTTGAAAATTTAAGTTCTCCTCATATTAATGAGTTAAGAGTAGCTGAATGAAATAGTACAATTTATTTTAAATGAAATTGGCACTTTCAATTACAAGTGAGAGAATGTAAAATATAGATAAGTAGCATATATAATATATTATAAATTATTGTGGAATGAATATATATACTATCATTAAAATCAAACAAATATATAGAATTTGATAAGTATAATTAAATGTATATATGTTTATAAAGCTTATATTAAATAAATAAGAATAACTATGTTATTTTTAATTAGAGTAGCAGATTTTTATTGTTAAATTTATTATGACATCCATAAAATATTTATTGGTATATACAGATCTTATTAATACTTTATTTAATAATTAATAATAATCAATAAATAAATGGAGAAGGTTATTGGCTTACTTTTAGCAATTGACTTTACCACTGTCGATTTCGACATTAAATATTTATTTAGTGACTTTGAGTATTGAAACAAAGTGGAGCTCACTAAAGATTCTACTTGTAAAATAAAACTGCTTAATAAAGTAAATTAAGTGCAATGAGTTCAAGTATTGCTATCATATTTAGACTTTCTAGATGTTAAAGATGCCATTAATTATGGAGATATCAGATAAGAAGAATTTTGTCAGACAAAAAGTAAGCATATACACAACGAAGAAGGTAATAAGTGTATATTAATGGGGTCTAAATTCAATCAACAGATAAGTAAATATACTTTAATACACATCAATTGTTGAGTTGTTCTCCACTGCAATGAATTCAATTTTTTATCCAATTCAAGCAATCTAAAAATGGAGAATACCGAATGGAAAATGAAGGTTTACCCAGATTTATAAAAATTAAACTTAAAAAAAACAGTTAGATTAAAAATATGGATCAAAGTTTATACAGCTTTAAAGATTGCTTAGATATCAAGGAATATGAAAAATTTTATATTAATTAAGATAGAAATTTTTCATGAATAATCACCCTTGAAAATATAGGAAATCGGTCTAGTCAAAAACAACAAAAGTTGAGATCCTCGTAATATTGATAAGAGCACAGTCTTCATCTCAAACAAAAAAAGTACAGATGCTTCATAATTAACTCCTCAAGATCTATCAAAACCCAAATCCCACCTTAGATGATTTTTTTATTGATAAAGTAAAGTATTAAGGTATACTTAATTAGGATTTTAATGGTGTATGTTGATAATTAGGGTTTAAATATTAGTATTTTAATTGAGAACAAAAACTAGTTTTTTTTTACAAATTTTTTTCACGCAGACATACTTTTAAATCTTGTAACAGTTCTTGAATTTATCTTTCTAAGTTTGAAGTTTGATTATATCTATCTAAATATCATTATTATTACTACTTGGTTTTAATTAAAGTATATAAGTTCTCCTTAGGACTATGCTTGGGTATTAATGACAATCACTCACAGATGACATCAATGATTCACCTGTGTTTTTATAAATCATAATTGTATGTAGCACAATATAATATTTTTTTTTCGCAATAACATTTCAAGCAAGGTTTTAGGGTTCACAAGGAATCAAGACCCCTAGTGACCCAACTAAATCGAAATATAAAAATAGTATGGTCAATTGAGCTGTACCCTTTGTAGAAGTTCGGAAGCGTTGTCTCCGAAAACATTTTTTTAAAGGTAATATATGGTAAGAAATAAAATAATAACTCAATTTTAAGTCTCAAAGAACCAGACAGTATAAAACATATAAAGGAAAAAGTACTTTAACATGTGACTATTTTTAATCTAATTTAAACTAAATACATTAATAAATAACAGATTCTATTCTCTTTTCTTTCTTTTCCAACTTCAATTTTGATTATTCTGAATTATTCAATAGATCTCCAAGTTTTTTTCATCACTATCTTCTTGATGGCTTTAATAACTCTAAAAAGTCTGAGTTATCGCTTAAGTTAAGTAGTTTTTTGTGAGAGAAGTCTTGTTTCATTGAGGTCCCTACGAAGCTTCAGAACATGGATAAGCAGAGTAGAGTTCTTTATAGATTTCCTGGTTTATTTGAATTCGTAACTGTCTATTTCTTAAATTTATATTGATTAAAGCTTAGGTAAGATAATCTTTTTGGTTCAGGCTGCTTTTTTTGTAATCTTTCTCTATCCCTCAGGTTGTGCAGCTTAAGAAATCTAAAAATTCTTAAGGAACTGACCTAAAATCCAAAGGGAAACAGAGTACCTAAAGATGACTCTTGAACCTAGATAATGGACTTAAGATTGGCTACGTCTCAATTAGAACAATGTTCCAGTCCAAGTTGAAATAAGCCTATATCCTATTGGAGTTCTGATTATACCTGCCAAATCAATAAGTGTCAAAACTGGACAAGAACTTCAATAAGAGGAAGCCTAAAACTTTTATTGATCTAAATCTTTAGAATTGCATTTTTTTTAATTTTGTCACTAGTTGTTACCACCTATATTTCACCTGACTATTTCCTTTTTGTTATTCAAAAAGATATTAATGGTATTGATTCTTCTTTTTCAAGGAATTATCTTTTAAGTTTTTAAAATAAAAGTTAAAAGAATAGAAATTACATCTCAAAGTTAAAACCTAATTTTATAAAATAGCAAATTGCAAATAAATATATAATGATAGTCAATAAATATAATTTAGGTTTTTTCGTATATTATAAAAGGATTTAAGCAAGTGACTTTTATATAAAAATCATTTGAGTTCAAAATATAAATACTTGAATTAATCATCGTCTATATTTATGAAAAACAATTCAGAAATTTCTAATTAAAAAAAGTAATTGATATAATAGTGAGGAAAAAAATAATAGGTGAATAATACAGGTCAATATAGATTATATAATCATAAACATTTATGGGCTATTCGCCTATTCATTTTTATTGCTTTTTTAATCCTTTTTATTTAATACATTATTTTATATGTTTATATTCTGCTTTATTTTTTTTGATTTTCAATTTATTACCATTTTTGTAAATTAATTTTTATTTCATTCTTTGATATTTATCTTTTATTTAATTTATAAATTTTTTATTTTAATTTTGTATCATAATTTTTTATTTAAAACAGTATAATTCTTCTTTTTATTTATACAATAACAAAAGATTTTTTAAATTATAATTTTGAGTGTGTTTAAGTTAGTATATTAATTTTTATAGGTTCATCTAAAAGCCAAATACTGCTTTGATAAAAAACATTTTTAATTATAACTATAATATGAATTGATGTATTGACTTACTCATATCTATTTTGAGTGATTCAATTATGCTTAAACTAAGTTAAAATTCATCGAATTATTTTCCTTTTATCATTTCTATTTCAATAATATAATTTCATTTTTTATAAAAGCATTTAATGGTTAATTATGAAGATTATACTTAAACTTAAAAAATTCTTCTCTCTATGAGCCAATATTCTTTAATTCGCAATATAAATAAGTTTATATTAGTAAAATATGCAAAAATTTCCAGAGTACTAATAAAACACAAAGTATTTATGAATTTTATTCATTTTTTCCTAAAAATTAAATTTAAACACAATAAAGCAACACTTAATTAAATTAAAAATCATTATCAATATAGTCTAGTCTAGAGAAGACTAAGCAGAAGTTGTTCTATATATTTTAGTATAAGTATTTAGATTAAAAAAGCTGTAGATCTTTTGATGCAATTTATGATTCATATGAATTCAAATATTATTTGTAATATGCTAGCTACCATAATATCTTCATTTACTATCATAATTCTCATTGGTAATTTCAAAAATAGTATTTAAATTAATAAATATCTTACGATCAAATGAATGAAAAAAAAATACTTCAAACTTGCTCAAAGAATGTATTCCTATAATAATGCAGAGGAATACAGCAATTGCTAAAATTGTATGAATTTCCTAATATTTATTATAAACCAAGTATAAATTCCAAAATGTAACTTATAATATAAGCATTTTTATTTCAATATATATTATATTCATTAAAAATTAATTTTTTTTAAATATATAATTTTAAAACTATTAAAATATAAAGGATATAAAAAATTCTCAATCTATTATTAAAAGATAATATTAGTTGTTCCTGATATTTGTTGTTCAGAAGTATATTTAAGATATTCTCACCCAATAACACATTTATTAATTTCAAATAACTAACATATCATATGCGGTGATTTGATGAACTAAAATAGATAAATATTAAAATTCAAGCCGATAATATTGATTGCTAGCACTTCCTTCATAAATATATAATTGAAGCTTATCATAACCGCAGTAATCTATTAAACAACCTAAAGGTTGGTTTTGTTGAAATTATACTTAAAATTGGAATGTTAAGTTGGTTAAATATTTATTACATGTACACACGCATAGTATTGTCAGTAATAAAAATTTTGTAAACAATCATTGGAAAATTAAATGCTCTCGAAAAGGATTTAGTATTTAAATATCGAGATTTAGCTTCCTAAAAGCATAAGCAGAGGATTGTACTTATATGCTCGCAAAAACTGCTAATTATGGTAATTAGAATCGTAAACATTTTTCTCACAATATTGATATATTTGGATTTTATCCAAATTTCTCTATTAAAATAAGATAACAACTTCAATGAATCTTATTTTCAATTGTATTGACTTTTGAATTATACTTTTAATTCTATTGGATAAAAGCTGCATGAACCTGTATCTTATGGACAAGCTCCAATGTATATCTCGGGAATACCTCATTGTTTAAAACCTTTTTAAAGATGGATGTAATCAGGAAAGATGACCTATTAAAGCCAATATTAAAGAACATAAGGTTGAAATATCAATTATATCTAATTTAATAAAATTAACTACTCTTTTCTAATTCAATATAATAAAGAATTTGTTGGGTTAAATTTGTACTCTATTTTAAAATTAGTAGTTTATATATGGCTTTTCCAACAGGAGCATCTATTGCTGTTAATTTAAGGACCTTATGTTCCCACATTTTATCGAAATTTATTAGTATTTTTTTCAACAGTTTCCTATTGAAGGAACCACTATATTAATAAGTAGAGTAGCTTATTCACTTAATGTGATGAATATTTAAATTATTGATTTATCACCAATTTTTAAAGATTAAGAGTACTCTTAAATTAATTCTATTCGGTATTGTCTTAAATATTTCTTAATAGATTTTGCTTCAATTTTATATTTGTTTTTATACATGTAATTATTAAGTTACTTTCATATAGCTTTTGATTTTAATTAAAATGATCACAGTATATGTAAATTGGTAACTAAACAGAAGATTGCTTAATTGATAACTTAGAAGTATTTTATAATTTTCGGTTATTAAGAAATACAATAAGTGTTTCGATGTATAGCGAATTATATTTAGAAACTTGACTAATGATATTAATAATGATATAATCTTTTCTAATTTTATTTATTTATTTTTTAGATAAGAAAGACATTGTAGTTGTTTTTTCAGTCTATTTGAAGACAATCTTAAAGCAATATTCAAATGACAAAAAATGAAGTTTAATAATAGCAAGTTATTAATAATTTAAATGATGTTTTGATTTAATTATAAAACAATAAATTCAAGATAGGTACTTGAAAATAATATTAAGTATATTTCTCAGATGAATTTCTATGATTTCAAAATTGTAAATAACTCGGTATTCTATTTAGTGCTAATAATATATAAAGATAATTAGATTTCGATAGTCTTGCTAAGAAAATGGAGAGTTAATTTATTTAAAGTAATTAAGGTTCAAATTTTAGATAAAAATTCATATGGTTATTTAAGCCAATATTTGGTGTGTTTCAATTTAATTGCAGTAATAGCAGCAAATGTAATTATCATTACATTGGGAAAATATTATGAAAGGTATTATCTATCATAATAATAACAACGAATACAATAGATAAAGGTTTATCGATTGGTAATAGGATTGAAATATAATTGGACATAAATTTAATGCATTTTTTCATATCAATTATATGTATTGTATTT